>DF245436.1:0-15668 GCA_000507305.1 Breviolum minutum Mf 1.05b.01 | reverse complement strand
CCCCGGGATCCAGCAATCCACATTCAAAACCTTATTTCCATATTCATAACCAAGTTCGTTTTCCCGGGCCAGAGTCTCAGTAATTTACTTAGCCCCTGCTCGAGACTCTAGTTTCTTATCTAATAAGGTTTCTTAACATAAGGGCCAACCGTATTGCATTCCTGACATCCCAGTAATGCTTTTTTTAAGTGGGACTCACATGTTTGTTTTGAAAAATGGACAGGGGTGAGTTGTTGTATCAACATCTTTGTTTTGGATCTTTAGATTCATCCCTAATCGCTTCTCTCCTTCCTCAATCAGAATAAAACTAAACCATACTGTACTTGGATGATCCGTCAAGTTAGCTAAATGTTTTGTAACCACAGTTTTTTCGCATGGCAGAACGAACCCCAATATATGAAGGTATTATCCTCCATGTATATAGGTGTGTGTGTGTGTGTTATTCATTACTTATCAGCTATATTGAATTGATCCTAACTTCACCCATTTGTAAGTGGGTCCTAGCCGCCGTCAGTCATCGGTCCTGTACCATTGGTCCAATCCGGAAACATGTAAACATGGCGTTGATGCGTCCGGAAGGCCGTACTGTTGATGGTTCAGAAATCCGGCGTTCACCAGTTGAGGTTGGTAGTTGAAATCCTATGATTTACAGGCTTTTCATACATCCCAGGTGGTTAGCCAGGTCTTATTCCATCAACAGTATTTCATACACATCTTGCCACCAACCCAGGGATTTTGCTACTGTGGAGTTTTTGTTCCCCAATGGAGTGGACTTGTTTGTTGCGTGTGGTTTTTTGATGTTTTTTGTTGAGTCGCCCCAAAACAAAGAAAGAGGTAGTTACCGGTAGCAGGTTGCAGAAACTCAGGTGCAGAAGTTGACAAGTTATGTTCTATATTTAATGCGATTGTAGATTTTTTTTTGCTTGGGAGTGAATTATTTGGGCACTTGTTTTTTTTCACCATGGATGTTGTTTTTCGGACCATGGATCTTGGCGGCTGCAGGTAATGTGTTGCGTGACTATTTGACGGATCTCTTCCCTATTTTGGAGTTGGGCACCAGCGCAAAGATGTGACTTTTGTCGAAGTGATTTGCGTCAGGTTTGGCGTCAAGTTGCGTCAAGTGACGTTGGTTTGGTGGGTCGGTGGTCCATTGGTTGTTTCCTATTCTTGTATACTTACTGATTTTTGTTGGGGATTGGGGCTTTTGAGAAGCCTAAATATGAGACGTGAAGAGTTTTTGACATATTTTTTCCAGGATAAACTTAGCATATATGCCTAATATCACAACAAACCCTTTTGATATCGGTTGTCCCAGACTCACCAAGCATTGTTGCTGTTTTTTCCGCTCAATTGACTGGTTTCCTATGCTCTCATGATTCATGTGACTCATATATGCAGTTGAAGGGATTTGGGATTTCTGGTAGCCCTTCCTTTTGAGAGAGACTCCTCTTGTTTGTTTAAGGTGAATTCTTCACGAATTCTACCATTGGATTCACAATTTTTCACCACCATTTGGGATGATTTTTTTTTGCAACCGCCACACAAGCAAATCTAAGACTCTCATGTGTTTTCTTCATGAAGTGCCAAGTATAAAGCAGTTTCGGTGTTGGATGTCTAGGTATCCATTTCGACAGGTAAAAAAGCAATAACTTTGAGGCGTTCCATTTTAAGCCAAAAGAGAGGACTACCCCAACCCCTGGTACAACCACGTACCTTGAAGATCCACGGACCGTGTCCTAGCAGTTTGCGGGTGCGCATCTTCAGGGAACACTTTGCCCAATCCTAGGTTGTCTATTGTACCAATGCTGGCTGGTGGCGGCATGTACGAGACCGGTGCAGGTCGTTAAACTCCAAAAACGATTTGTTGGGTCGAATTTTTGTGTGCAGCAGGGTGATGGAACGGCATAATAAAATTGATAAAAGAACATCTAGATATACTAATACAATTCTAGTCAGCATCGGTCAGTAAGAATCCTCACTTGGTTGAATTTACCTCCAAGGACATCAGATGACATCAGATGACATCCTATATGTTTCATCACAATCATGAGCTTATCTCCAATGAGTATTTCCTGACTCAGCCGATGGCTAACCTTAAAACTTTGGGGGTAACCCCTTTTGAAGCTAGCATATCACACAAACATGGATGGTTGTAAGACTACTTTCCTTTTTTGGCATGGCCTATGTTCCAAGGGCTATGTAAGTCTCAGGGAGGGCACATCTTTAGCACGATTTTAAACAGTTTAAATGTATATTTCATAGTCCTTTGACTGAGTAAGTTTCACAAGGGCTTCTTCCAATGCCTTTCAATTTGATACCTTTTCAATTCAGGGACCCCCGTATCAAAAAAGAACGGAATCCCCCCAAAGCTTGTTGTTATCGGTGAAGGGTGGTGTTTTTTTAAAGCGATCGGGCTCGAGCAGGTAGAGCGTCCTGCCATCCGTTACACCACCAGTTGCAGGTGATCTCCCTGATTTCATGTGGCCTCATGCACGGGACCGTGAAGAATCTCACAAGATCCGAGTGGAATAGACACAGTTTTGGGTATGCAAAACAGCACCTTTTTCGGAAATCGAGTTTCGTCGTCTCGAACCGTGCGTTCCAGAACCACAAAAATGGTGAGACAACCGGCAAAAAGAGCCGCGCAACTGATTTATCAGAAGGTGCGGGACATCTGACCAGGTGGAAACCCAGCTGATATCGCCATGAGAGCGATTGGACCACGGGCGCTGGCTGAGTACTGATTTTTGGCCTTCTTCGACGTTGATGTCAATCATATGGTATTCTAGGTATACTAATACAACCCTAGTCAGCATCGGTCGGTAAGAATCATCACTTGGGTGAACTTTCCTTTAAGGACATCAGATGACATCAGATGACATCCTATATGTTTCATCACAATCATGAGCTTATCTCCAATGAGTATTTCCTGACTCAGCCGATGGCTAACCTTAAAACTTTGGGGGTAACCCCTTTTGAAGCTAGCATAGCACCCAAACATGGATGGTTGTAAAATTACTTTCCTTTTGAGATGGCCTATTTTCAGTGGCTATGTAAGTTTCAGGGAGGGCACATTTTTAGCACGAAAAACAGTCTAAATGTATATTTCATAGTCCTTTGACTGAGTAAGTTTCACAAGGGCTTCTTCCAAGACCTTTCAATTTGATACCTTTTCAATTCAGGGACCCCCGTATCAAAAAAGAACGGAATCCCCCCAAAGCTTGTTGTTATCGGTGAAGGGTGGTGACATTTTCAAGTTTATCATAGTTTCAAGAAACTGGGTCATTTTGGTATCATTACTTATTTTTATGGCTTATGCCTCAAAAGATAATCTTCACAGCAAATGTCAAAATTAGATCTCCTTTGACCAGTATTTGTTCCCCATGAAAGCTGTTTTGTGCAATTCCCACCAGGTCTAGTTGTTTCCTTTTTTTGCTTTAAGACTACCAATAGGATTCATGGGACTGACATATCTGTCTACCTTTAGTGGTTGATATTCATGGGATCAATGAGTCAATAAATGCCATCGTCCCATGGAGCCTATAAATGAATGATCTTCACCCTAAATGTTTGAACTTGAAATTCACCCCAAACAAACAAACTTACCAAAAGGTTATGATATTATATTGAAATATATACTAGGGTGTCCATTGAAGAGTAACTAGTTAATAAGTTATGTACAAGGCGTATCCAACCTATACTTATATTGGGTGTTTTCAACAATCCATTGATCCTAACGGAACAACCATCCCAGTATCTCCTATTAAACATGGAAAATTCACTAAAAGTTACCCTTTGGTAAACTAACATAGCAATGGAAAACCACCATCTTTAATAAGAGACACATCTTCAAGTGGTGGATTTCCCATTGCTATGTTAGTTTACAGAGGGTAAACCTTTAGTCCATTTAGTCCCTAAGTTTTGCCCAAGTTTGCTTACCAACGAAGCCAGGTGGCTCAGCGCCAAAGCACGTGCAACAATTCACCAAGGATCGTGGATGGGATTTCTGTGGGAAGGGAACACTTTCAAAGACATGGGTTGGGGCGGAACCTAAAAAAAAACAAGGGCCAGGGGGGGAATTTGTTAAGTTTTGTTTGGTTTTTTGAGTTTTGTTTATTGTTGAGTTTTGTGTGTTTTTGTCATTGTTATGTTGTCCCCCAGGTTTCGATCGGCACATCTTTGAAAAGTCGTAGATGTCAATCAATTTCAGGCGGGGAAAGATCATTTTTCACCAATCCACCCACAACATGATGGCCTTTCACAGCCGCGCCTAAAAAGCACCAGGAAGGACACCTTCGATGGGACTCGTTGGGTTTTTTGGATGCCCAGTTTTCAGCGGCCATGTTTGTTTGTTTCGGGCGAATTTTTGAAAGATTAACTCCCTCGAAAATGAACATATCCCTTGAAAAATGATGGGAATGGAAGACGATTTGTTTAACCTTAACTTTTTCGAAATGGACCCTTTTCAGAGGACATTCTAGTTTTCCGGGGGAGGAGGGGTTTTCAAACCACTGAGGGTGAACAAATATGACATGTATAGATTGTACAGGACAGAAATGAATCGACCATGGGAGTGTTTCAATTGAAGATGGAGTATCCTTGACACACCTTAGATATAGTCCCTTAGCCCACTTGAGTTGATCACGGGGGTTTGAAATGTAACTAAGTTTTGCCCACGTTTTCTTTACCATCTAGAAAACTAAGGATGACAAAGATAAATCGCAAAAAATCACCTGTTGATATTGATATATCCCTAAGAATCCAGGTATGTCCTAAGAAAGGGATTACACTACACCTACATTCCTATTCTAAGGATGGGATTGGAACCCTCAATCCTACTACAGGAATGGATTTGGATTCTTATGGTATGAATGTTTTATGTTGTAGGTTTGTCGTGCCTTGTTGGTTAGGCAAAAGCCTAGTTTTGGAAATCCGCGCTTCTATGGATTGAAAAAGCCTTTAATTTTAGAAGCTCCAAGGTGCGCCTAAAAGCGATCAAAATCAATGGAGTGATATGGGGCCCCTATAAAAATAGCCTTATATATAAGTGGGTAGCTGGGGTTAACAGTCCTTATAATAGGTGGAGCTATTTCACCCTATATACTTATAAATCTTATAACTGTTAATTACAAGGGCCCACCTTGTGTAGAATTTGTTGCATGATTTCCCACCTTTCAACATGTTTCAGGTTTTTTTTCTTTCCATGGGAAGTCATTGTTTGGTTTTCCTAAGCCCACTTAGGGAGACGACGCAAACGGCACGGAAAACAGCCGACGACCTTAGGTGAGTATTTGGCCTTGAGTGTCTCCATCCAGGTGAGGCTGATGAAAAAATCTGTAAAAAATCCAGGCTGTTTAGATAAGACACCATGGTGTTCTACCCTCCCTACAAATAGGCCTTCCCAGAAGGAAACTAGTATTCCAACCATCCATTTTCAGGTGCTATGTTAGTTTCTGGTGTTCTAAGTGGTGGCAACTCAAAATATGTGTTATTTTCACCCCGAACCTTGGGGGAAGATTCCCATTTTGATGAAGATTTTTGGTTTCAAATGGGTTGGTTCAACCACCAGATAGTGTTGAGTTGAAATTACCCTGAGATGTGTCCGTTCACCTGAAAATTTTGTGATGCCCCCAAAATCTCCAGGAAACAAAAAACAACTGTTGATGTCTCCTTTTGGGAAGTGGTGATCATGGGGGTCATTGAGCCATTCAGAACTGTTGTTATACGTTGCTTCAATATCATCCACCCCTTCCCAGTCAACTCCCAACAAACATAACAAACATCCGGAAAATGGTGGTACCCTTGGGATGGTGCCTTTAACAATCACCCTCATATACACCTTATATATCTAGTTGGTATTTATTTGGTTCCAATCCCCCTTTCAAAGGGCTCCAACAGGGGGGGTTACACTGCTAGGGGCCCTCCATCCCAAGGCTACCTTGCCATTTTCCCTATGAAACCGTTTGAGCAGCAATCAAAACAAAAGCAATTTGCTGTATATAAGGAATTATAATTATAAAAAAACAAGTAATATGGGGATTATGATGAGCCATGATATGTTTTGCCATGATAAGGATCCCTATTATCCAACCAGATGATTTGTTTCGTGTCTCATTTGTCATGTTTAAATGGGAATACATTGGGAATACCCAATAAATACTCATTATATAAGGTGTATATGGGGATGATTGTTGAGCGTACAATTCCTCCCCCAAAAAAGCACATTTTCCCTATGAAAACACGCGTGACAGGATTTGGCCCGTGATTCGGGTAATACCACTGCTGGTGTCTTGGCCACTGCCTTGGACAAGGCCGTTGGCACCTTCTTGTCCCTTGGCCGATAGGTATGAGATTCCCACACAACGAGTTCCGGTTAGAAATAGGGGTATAACCCCTACAAGTAGGGTTTTAACACCCCAAGTTACCCATTTGTCAGGCCGAATGCAGTGGTTATAACGCCGTTTATAAGTGGCAGGGGCCCAATGTGGTGGGGGTGCTTTTCGCAACAGAGTCAAGCCCAAAAGCATCTAATGTAATGTATAGTGAATTTGTCTATGTCCCATAATCAACTAAATGTAGGTAGATATACCATACAGATCCCATGGGAAGGGAGAAATTTGGGAGTTACAAAAAAATAATGCGACTTTCTGTCATGTTTTTCATTTACCACAGACATTAAACTCTGCTGAACTTTGGCTCTTTGTTTGGTGAGGGAATCCAATGACATTGTGACCTTGTGAAGAAAATATGGTGGAAGCTGTCAAACAAACACAACAACTCGTGCAGAAAAGTCTAACACACTGGCAGCAAAGAATTTGGGTGATCTATAAATTCCTATGTGTGTTCAACATATTTTCTTGTCAATTGTCAATGTCATTAAACAAAACATGTCCAGGTATCCGGCCAACAGTCCCATCCGCCCAACCTGTTTTTTTTCCCAAAACGCCCAGTCTGTGAAGTTTCGAACATGTTGAATGTTAGCCCCCATAGAAATCTTCTTCCCTAAAACACATAACTACAAAATACCTGTCATATATAATTCAATTCTCAAAAAAATGTTGGATGTCAAAATAGGGTAAAGCTTAGCTTCCTCGCTTGGTAAACTGAAATTTCTTCGGGTCAAATGGAGCCGTGTCAATTGGTTGAGGAGTGCCAACAAGAATCCTTCCCGCAAAGTGAAGGCGCGGGATGCAAAGTTTGCTTCTGAGAACGCTTACAGCTTGGAGAGATGACAAAAATACCGATTAATTTGGTCACCTTGGGATCATAACTTATTATCATATTACTGTATTTTACCTTTCCATTTACATTCCTAGAACCCAACTGCCCCCATTTTATGGGCGTCAAATCTTCCAAAATATGAGTCGTTTGGGATCTAGGTATGTATATTCGCTTAGATCTTCCAGTAAGATTCCTGTTGTTTTTGAATCTTTGGGTTGAAAGCAGCACCAGGAGATCGATAACCGTGGCAGCCACTATTGGTTGGCTCGCTATTGGGCAGAAGAATTGGCCAAGCAGGACCATGTTTTTTTGTGTTTGTTTTTTTTTGCAACGCATCAATTTGGGTGTGCTCTAAATATGATCGATGCCATCAAATGTTCATTGAAATGAGTTGTATAATTGAGTAGGAATTGTCTTACTCTGTTTTAGTAGGGATTATTATTATGATCCATTCTGGAAACATATATGGAAGCCCTTAATTTACCTACGTATGATGGAACGGGATCAGTTTTTATTAGCGGCTCATGTTCTCTCCGGTACTTGTGGGTTGGTAAAATATCGGTGTATCTCAAGATTATGTTAACATCTTACTGACGGTGGCTAGTTTTTGTAGTTTAAACCACTGAGTATTTGCAGGGGTCATTATATACATGGGACCCATTTTTTGGGGGGATCAAACAATGCAAATATATTCAAATATATATACATATATATCATATATGTATATATATATATATATCGTATATTTTAGGGATTTCCGGTGAATCACGTGTATTGTTTGGCTTGGTGTCATATAATGACCTGTGTTTTGGACATCCCCAATTCGTTGTATACTTCATAAATGGGGGCTTCAACAGAAGACCGACTCTGTCAAACAATGAAGCATCATATCTTTATTTGCAACCAACAAATCACAAGTTATTCATGCTTGTCGCCCAATCTGATAGGGTTAAATAAATATGACTGTTTTTTTCGGGGTGTTTTCCAATCGCTGGATATATGCTGTTTCTTGTGTTTGTTTAAGATTACTTTTTACTTTCTACCTTGGTATTCACCACCATTTTTTCACCATCATTTGGGGAATCGTTGTGGTATTGTTTACCAACCACCAAACAAATAGGCAAATCTAAGCTTTCTTAACATGATCTTCACTCATTTTCTTGAAACCCTAGACATCCAAACACCTCCGATATCGAAAGCATGACTTTTGGCCCCTCCAAAACATACCTAAAACTTCAGCAGGTATGACTGGAAGACAATTGGGAAATAAAATCGTTTCAAAACCTCTTCTGCACATAGGTCCATGGTTATAGGGGCCCACCGGCCCAACCAAATGGTTGGTTGGATAACCCCGTGCCCCGGTAACAAACCCTGGACCACAAAAAGTGCAGCTATATCAGAAACCCGAAAACTGCAGGACAAGGATGCCAAATTGAAACAAACTTTCGAAAAGGTCTCCAAGGCGGGGCACCGGCGGCGGGTGCTGAGTTACACGTTCAACCCGGGTGCGGGTTGGAAGAGGGTCGGAACCCGTCCCATTCATCTTTTGGGATGCTGCGCTTTAAAATGGGAAAAAACATTGGGAAACATGAACAGACATGGTGGAGAATGGGAAAAATACATCAAGCAAGGGCTCCGAAAGGTTTGTTGATTTATAGAGATGAAAGATTACTATATAGTATACGCCATTAGGGCTTATTAACCATTAGGGTCATTAGGTTGACTGGCCCTTGAAAAGTTGAAGTTTCTTTCAACCCCCGCAAAGGTGTCAAAACTCTTCAATTTTAGGCTGAAGTTCTCAAAGGTTTTGTTGGCCTCAGATTTTCCCATATGATCCATGGCAGATGGTATATTTGCCTCTACATGAATGGATGTGTTTTTATGATTTTTTATGGTTAAATATACCAGTCCCGGGGTCCCATGGATTCTATATCGAATTTTCCAAGGGCCAGTTAGACCTTTTTTGTTAGCAAAATGCCAGGAGTTGGCTGATTCGGAAGGCACGATTTTGAAGGCTCCGATTTTGAGTCGGGTTTGGGTCGAGTTGAGGAACACTTGGTGGCTCCAACATGGATGGGGGTGAAGTTGTGGAAGTGCCATGACTTTGATCTTGCTTAGCCAATGGCGAACCTTTAAACTTTGGGGGATTACATATTTAGTAGGAAAAAAAGGTTCAAACTTTTATTTCATGGTCCTTTGGCTGAGTAAGTGATGGATTTTTGTCACGTCCTGTGAGTTCCAACAAACTTTAGCTCAAAATGATGGTAATTCACTTGGTTTTTGGTGACGTTAATGACCTGGACATGTAGCAGGGCCCCTGGTGAATATTTTTGTCCAGGCAGCCAAGACTGCTACCAACGTGATTTCGTTATTTGTTTTGCGCAGTTTGAGAATCATATAGGAATTTTAAACAGGAATCAGATTCTTTGGTTTCAGAAGGCAAAGCATCCAAAACAATTACAAGCAACATCTATACAGCTGCACAGGGTTAAAGGGTTACCCAACCATTTCCCATGTGACGAGTTGTAATCCTAAAATCCTGTCTATGCGCAGATAAGTCTATACAGGTGTAGAGCCTTTTACTAACTCTCGTTTGCTGCAAAATGGCTTAGTGCTTCGATCATCAAGTCACTATATCACTACTTCCCCGCCCCCTTTTCTGCGAGAAACAATGACTTGCTATTTTTTTCCGCTTACGTACTTGGAGGTTGTTTAAGGTGATTTGTTTGTTTCTACCCTGGTGAATCACCACTATAGATAAGAATTTGCAAAAAGATATTGTTCCAGACATCTTAAGCAAATCAAAGCTCGCTCAGCCAATGGCAAACTTAATTTTAAACTTATTCGCATTACTTATGTATTGTAGGCAAAAATACAGTTTAAACAACAGTTTATGCTTCAAATTCTGTGCTTGCCCTTTTTGTATCCTGACCCTTTTCAAAGGCCTGGCGTCATTTTGAGGACCCCAAAACACCCCAGGTTGAAACACCCTTCCATTGGAGGGTCCGCTGATCCTTAGCAGCCGCCCTGGGTACGGCAGGACTTCACCGATTGTCAGGGTGCAGCAGTGGACATTGGTGGCTACTATCGGGTGGATGTGGAGAAAACCAGCAAGGCACGAAACGTCCACAACGAAAGGAAACGGTTTTTTACCGGGTTAGGGATGTGACCTTCAAAACATAGTTTTTTTTTTAAAGTCATGTGAAGAGATTCTTTTATATGATTTATTCCATATATGATCTATATGTGTTATGTATATACTATGTTTTTGTTGAACATGTTAGGGTAATAACCTCATAGTCAATCTTTTTGGTTAATCCCTTATCCCCCCGAGAACGCCCCCGAAAGGAGTTGATCGTCACCCGAAAGCTTTGCTTGGACATTGGCATGCCAAAACTGGATGGTTTCAAACCCATAGGATCCATGTATGGTATATTAGTATATTTATCTACATTTGGCTAAAATTTATGGTAAATGTAGGTAAATATGCCATACATGGATCCTATGGGAAATATTATTTATTTTCATCCCTATTTGGGGAGATGATCCAATTTGATGAATATTTTTCAGATAAGTTGAAGCCATTAACTAGAAGAAATTTGATGTACAAGCGACAATGTCTTACCAAAGAGTTGCAAGTTCTCCATTGTATGTGTTTTTTTTTTCTATTGTTGAATGAAACACGATTGAAACACTGATGAAGTCTAAAAATAGACAATCGAGGTATAAAGTGAGAGGGGAAAAAACAGTCACTTACATGTAGATATACTATGATATACATATGTAATCTTATATACTCGTACATTGAACCATAAAAAAAAACAATGAAAAAACAATGAAAAGTAAGTAAGAACCCCAGGTTTCTACTTCCTACAGGCTTGTGGAAAGGGAGAAAATGAGACCTATCCCTCTTGATCCAAAAGATTTGGTGTTGATTTCAAGGGCCACATCATTGGCGCATAGTGTTGGATGTTTTACATTATTCATCTTTATTTTCGATACCATATGGGTGTTTCCGAAAATAGAGGTACTCCAAAATGGATGGTTTATAATGGAAAACCCTATTAAAATGGATGATTTGGGGGTACCACTATTTTTGGAAACATCCATATAATTTCTCATTTTTTGGCAATGAACATATAGAACACCTTTGGGCTTGTCAAGGTCGGTGGATGAATAGATGGGGTCTGATGTAACATAGATGCGGTTGGCAACGCCCCTTCCCAGGATAAAGCCACGGTGGGGTGGAGGGGAAACAGGTAAACAGCTGAGGTACGGGGAAGATGCTTCAGAAATCCCCATTCCAACCACCTTCTGGATGTATATATAAGACTCCGTGTAAATCATAGGATTTCAGCTACCAACCTCAACTGGTGAACGCCATACCCAAACACTCAAATGTATAGTGTGTCATTTACCTACATTTACCATGTAAATCATGGGATTTCAGCTACCTTCACCTCAACTGGTGAGTTTTTTGCCGGATTTCGGGTTGCCATCTTCCCAGTACCACATCACCATACATCACCGTTGTTTTGCGGGAAGGCCATGAATCCTAGTGCCTGCTTTAATGACATCATCAAACGCTTGGGTGAATGAGGTGCGGGGTCTAGGGCCACCATGAGGGAGGTGGAAAGGATCTGTTGTTTTTTTTAAGTTGAAGCAGAGTGAGGTACCAGGTACTTGTTGGATGTATTACGTATTTCGTTGTATTTATAATATATAATTGATATATATATAATATGATATATATGAGATATGTATATATATATATAGAATTTATGTTATACAAGGTCATTTTGCAAGATGCAATATGAGGTTCCATGATGGTTTTGGAGATTTTGGAGAGTTTACTGTACCTTCTTTGGTTATTTGCATATGCTGTGGATCTATAGGCAGTATATTTTCATTCTATCCTTCAATTTCTACTTGCATTCGTCCATATGTATATATTATATGTATAATTGTGATTTTTACATGTGGTATACATATACATATACATATACATATATATGTATATACGCGTATATTATATCAGTCAGTCAAGCATATTTTTGCCGTATCTCTATTTATCCGTCTCCTGTTTTTGTCCGCATCGCTTCCCACTTCCCAGTCAGGTGGCGGACCCCACGGAACAACCGCGTCGTCCGCAGAGGTTGCAAAGATTTAAGCGTACAGTTCCGCAAAGGACTTCTTGGGTTCTCGTTGATTTGCCACATTTTGCAAAGCGGGGCCGCAGTGTTTACTGCGAGCAGTTTGCGCAACAACAACAAATATCAACAAATCATTCATTCTGACACGAAGATGTATGTATCATGTGTGTATCATGTGTTTCAATGCATCAAACTCATTTGGCAAGGTGCTGTTTTTGCCAGGCAAGCACCGAAAATTGAGAATTACCCGCGCAAGCACACTTTTGGTTTGGGCTTAAATGTCCCTTACATTTGCGTTTCAAGCATAGATTGTGAAAAGCGTCACATGTTATCCGTTCTGATAACAGTGAGTTGCAGGTTCCGATTGCGAAAAAAAAAGCTCGAAAAATCTCCATTCGGACTGTGGGAACTACATGCGTTTGTGGGAGAGCTTGAATTTATTTTAGTAGAGTTGCTGGGATGTCCATGGTACTTAGTAAATTAACTATAACCCCTATATAAGTAGGTTATAAGTCACCTAAATGGTTTGTAAACCAACTTAATTACTAACGTTTGTTACGATCACTTCCATGGACACCCTAGTGGAGTTGAGACTCAGTGAAATCTTGTACTATTTGGGATGCAAAAACCCTCCAGTGAACATACGTCCATGCCCTAGCCGGGAAGGCACTTTTGAGTCGATGATTTTCCCAACTTTCCCAGGGATATGTTAGCTCCCAGGGTAGAACCCTGGCAAGTATTTCCTCCCCTTGGACCCAAAAACCATGAAAAATGAAGGTTTCGGTTTTAAGTCCTAAAATAAATAATAACTTACCCCTAAAAATGAAGGAAACGTCGGGTTCCCATGGTTGCCAATAACATCTCTAGGTGGTGGTTACTGGTTTCAAACATTTTTAATGTTCATCCCGATCCCTGGGGAAAATGATCCAATTTGAAAAATATTTTTCAGATGGGTTGGTTCAACCACCAGCTAGGATGTGGTGGTTTTTCATCTTGATATGTGAAAAATTCAGCATCAATACAGTAAGTCCCCATGATTTTTTTGCAGCATGATTTATGGGAGAAAGAGTCGTATACCCTCCCGGGAAGGATCACATATCCCACCAAACAGGAAATCCCGGTTCAATCATCCACTCAAGTGCCGACGGGGATCGGAGACAAGTAATCATTCCCTGGAGATGAATACCTCCACCCCGAAAACTAACGAATGATTGGCTGGAAAAGCCACCATGAATGAAGTCGATGTCATTTCCTACTGTTTTAATGCGTTTTTTTTTCCAGTCATGTCATATGTCAGATATCGCTGTAGGAACCATTAAAAATGGGCACATCTTCAGATGGGTGTTTCCAAAAATAATGGTACCCCAAAATGGATGGTTTATAATGGAAAACCCTATTGAAGTGGATGATTTGGGGGTACCACTATTTTCGACAACATCCATATCTTAAGTACCGTAAATGTTGGGCACTCCATCGAGTTTCTCCCCCAACTAAGTGCCCAACCTGAGGCATCTTTGGCCTTCCAAGTTGCCTTGACAGCCTTGGCGCCTTTACCACCACCTAAGCCACGCTTGATACGAAGCTGGGCCAAGGTGAATCAATGGTGGGCATCGTTCGAATTTGGGAAAACTTTTTTGGGGGGGTTCCAAAACTATGATCAAGCTGGATAAAGCTTCTGCTTTTCAGCTTTTCTGCTTTTCGGGCATGTCAGACCAGCATTTGGTGTAGCCTGAGTCTTGCAGATCTTGCAGTCAAGAAAAGATGATATAAAGAAAAACATACACACAACATATCTTGGAACTCTAAGAAACGATGGGTTCCAAGATGTTGCATTTGTTTTTTCATGTTTTTTCTGTCAAGTAGAAAAACATGTTTTTTCAGTACCTTGTTCGGTTCTGTAGGAGAAAAAATCATCTTAAACAAAAAACACCTTGGACAGTGGTTCAATCGCTGAACAAAAAACCCACTGGTGCAAAATTTGGAGTTGTTTTTGTCCGGATTTGTTGATGATTTTACAGTATTACAGGAACTAAACATCACAAAATGTGGTTCCCAGTTGATGGGACCGCTTAAAGTGACAAAATGAATGTTCCATTTTCAAGATCCCCTTATGATGTTCCAATTTGATTCTTCTCCCCTAACCAGGCATAGCAGAACACATCCGATTTGACGCTTCAGTGATGTATGACTGGGGGTAGAGTGGATGGATATATCTATGAAGATAAGTAGTGTTTCAATTTGTTACCAAACATGGCAGGAGTAGAAACTTTTTAGTGACACAATTGAAGACTGTGATATGATGGGCTATTGATTCTGGTGAGTCACTACTCTATCAAAGGATCTTCACCTTCATAGTTCAACATGCTTCTGTCATATTTGTTTCAAAAACCAACAGTCAAAAGGCTTGGGTCACGTATACGGTATACGATACACATAGAAAAGAAGAAGCACTGGTTGGTGATTGATTAGGCTATTTCTGTACTTTGAACCAATTATGCAGTTCTTCTTCCAAATCTTACATATGACTCATATGACATGACTTGTCACACGGGTGGGACGAACATGAATGTATGGCCCAAACATAAGGACAGAGATGATATGAAACTCAAGTGTTTTTTCTACGACTCATCTTTTTCAGGTCAGATCAAATCTAAGTTGGATCTACACTCCTACCCAGTAATAGTGGCAAATGAAGGTTAACGGTTACATATTGCTTACTGAAAACACGCAACTATATCTGACAATCCTGGTGGTGACTTGCATCCTGGGTGGGGTGGTAGGCCCCCAAATATACGCTTCCTAAATCTAACTAGCACTTCTTTCCTAAAAATGATGCTTTCCAAGCTCGGAATCTCTTGGATTCCAGAAATCCACCATTTTTATTTGCACGGGATATGCGTTAGCTTTCGGAGGGAGTAGGTCACATATGTTTCTCATGTCCCCAACATCAGGCGCAAGCTTTGCTGCTGCGAATGGATGCTTGGCACTTCCTTAGCTTCAAGGTGTTGATGTGTATCCCTTGAAATTTAACAAATCGATACCCAATATGACCCCATATTTGAAGCCGGAGATATATTTTCCAAACCTTCGACGCACGATCTTGGGTTCAATCCCAAAGCATTCCACCCCAACTTCTTTGGCGGGGCAAGAACACCAGTAGCAACTCACATCTATACAACATCACAGCGATAAAATGACGACGTGAAAACGCATGTCCACGACGATCTTGAGGTCAAGATCACAGCAACTTAAGCCACACTGTTTGGGACATGATGTCAAACTACACCATAGCCG
>DF245435.1:0-17731 GCA_000507305.1 Breviolum minutum Mf 1.05b.01 | reverse complement strand
TCCCTTTCTCCCTGTGGTTATGGATCCTTAGGGTAAAAGAAATGCCGTGAATCGGAGAAGTCTTTAAAACCTGGCCATGACTTTGGGGAAAGTAAAACATCTGGATCAAACAGATTGTCAAGTTGATACCCAAGAATGGATATGACAGGAGATGTTTCAGGCTTTTTTGTTGGGTTAGTTTCAGAGAGCAGGGGGTCATTATATGACACCAACCCAAACAACGCATAATGGGGCAATCCTTCAATCGTTACCAGGTATTTGCGTCAACATTGATCTCAATTTGATCCCCCAAAAATGGGGCATGTAATTTTTATTTTCCCTGGAGAGAGTATCTAATGTTTTGATGTCTTGTGTTGGATACACTCACAACAAGACTAAAATCACACCGCCTCTCAAAAGTGGTGCTTGGAGGACTAACCCTCAACCCTTGTCTTTTGAAGATATCGGCCTATTTTCGTATTTTCAGGGGCTACACCCCCCCAAAATAAAACTAATCTCTCCCCGTTGTGTTCAAAGGATCCTTTCCCGTTGAACCTGGTAACATGATGTAACATTTCAGGGGCGACTTCCATGTTTCCCACGACTCAGGTGGTGTATTATTTCCGGCCTCCATCTCATCCACCCGTCGTTGCAGGTGACCATTCAGAGCTTCCGCCTTGGGTAAAACGCTACAAATATCTTACAATGGCAATATGATGTTCATGTGGCATCCAAATAAACCAAGAACAGCTTGATTCACAGATTTTAAACCCCACCCCATTTCATCACTCTTCGTCGCCTTTTCTTGCAAATCGAATCATAACCATTGCAAGGGACCCAATTTTGTTGTCCATCAACCCTAGCTAGTTGGTGGCTGTGCCACCCATTTGGAAAAAATACGCGCAAGTCAAATTGGATCATCTTCCCAAACTTCCCATCTTTAAACACAAAAATCATCACAAACAAATCAAAAAAGAACACCAGCTCAATAACCATCCAAACTAACTTTCAACATTTTAGTCCATCGACCCGGTCGCTGAATGTCAAGGCAGCAAGGCACCTCTCGAGCATCTTTGTCCACTTCTTCCAAAGCCAATTGCAATTCTTCCTTTGAAAGACCATTGGCCAACAAAAAATAGCTGGAGAGGATCACCACTTGAAACCAAACAAGATACATTTGGTGTGGTAACATTTCGATGTTAGATTCCTATATCGGGTCGGTATCAATGTGTATACGCTAAAAGACCACGATGTGGATTTTGATTTCTAGTTGATGAAGTTCAACTTCACTTGAAACAACCAAATATAGTGTATCGAAGCTACATAATCTTTGTCGGTCCATGGCGGTCCATGGCTTGTCGCATCATGTAAAAATCGCCATGTAAAGAGCACGAAATGAAAACCAAAGTGATAGGATTCATCATTCCTCCCCCAGTTAGACAGCCACGATTTGAGGGGAGATGTTCTTTTTTTTTGGCATAATTATTGCGTTTGACAATTTCCTCATACCGCAACCACAATCCCACCATAGTACTCTCCCCGTTTTGGACCCCAGAAATTGCCCGCCGAGTTGCATTGCGATCCTGCAGGCGACGCTTCTCCTGTGGCTTTTCTATGCTTTTCTGGTTGGCAGGATGGCCATCCTGGAGCCCTGAAAGTGGCAAAAATCATTACTTGGATGTCCCAGGAAGTTAGGATCAATGGTTAGGATCCGTATAGGTTATAACTACCTATAAATGGGGTCCTATTAAGGTTACAACCCACTGATCCTAACCTTTTAGTACCTTCCTGGGACATCCAAGCAATGGTCCCTATACTATTTGATTTGGGTTCTGTAAATAATCCCTTACCTAGGTAAATTATAATAATTCGTAGGTCGTTGGGTCGAATTTCATATTTCCAAATGGAAATAAGCCTAGGTCGCTGAAATACGAAATTATTTCTAGGTCGTAGGTCGTATCTATTGTCTCAAAAAACAAGGGTATACAAAAGGATCCAAGATTATTCGAAATAAATAATGGCCGTCAAAAGATGCTTAAATCAAACACACGCTGCCCAGAAACGCCGGGAATGGAGCCTGCGGTTTTTTTTCTCAAGACGTCCAATTCGATAGTTTTGGGTCTAAAAANAAAAAACAATAATTGGACGTCTTGAGAAATCTTGAAGCCCCATCCTCTTAAATCAAAAAATAAGGAGAAGATCCGAGAGATCGGGACGATCAACAAGCTTCGACGAGCAAATTTTAGAGTGGAAGGATCCAGTTTTGTTGTTCTATTTTCTCAAGACGTCCAATTTGAGCTTTTTGGCGGCCAAAAAATCCAAAAAGAGCATCTTGAGAAAAGGTTTGGTGGCTCGATTCCTGGCGGGTCCTGGAACCATACTTCGCCTTATATATACTTGAGGCAGCGGCGAATTGCTCACAGGTTTCCAGCAGTAGAATCCGTTAAACACAAAACTCACCTTATTTCGGGACTTAGGTCGTAATTTCAAAGTGACGTCGTGTGACGTCGCCATAATTTGGCCAGCTTACATGAACCAAAGAATCCAAAGAACAAAAGGTCCTTCTCTCACTGCTCAATCGAATCTAAAATGACATCGACGCTTGCGGACGTATTAAATTCATTCAATTGAAATGTCATGTAAACGTCATTTTGTACGACAAGGTGAGCGCTGAATAATGCAAGCTTTACAAGAGGCAATGCCAACGCTTCACATCAATCGTTGCTTTTAGAGTCGATTTCTTCACAAACAAAAGTGTCAAACTGAATCCAATAATCTAAGTACTAACACAGCCTTGCCCATTAAAAAACGGTGCCTTATCCAACAAAATGATCTTGCAGCATGCTTTAAAGCAAATACATCTGGAGTTGATGAACTTCAAGTCACATGGAGTCTTGGTTCGGACTAGAGGCCAACTTGAATCTGGTGACTTATATTGTAAGTCCCGGACATGCTTGGAATCAACCCATTAGGATAGCATGTATTGGAATATTTAAAATCACAGTACATTTAACATCATTTGCGAGTACCATCAAAAATCAACTACCCCTCACTGAAACAAAAACGTTAACTCTAACAACTTGGTGTAGTTGGCAAACAAGTTTCCTTTTTGAATTTCGGCCGGCCTATCTTCGGGGGCGTTTGAGGGGCAATGCCACGTTTCCCAAGAAATAGCCGGCCTTATTGGATTATGTGGCCCACCATCATCCCCTAATAAGGCATTACATTCCCTTAGATTCCATTAGATTTCCTTAGGTCCCCTTTTCGGGGGGGGTGGGCACCCCTTTGCTGCTTCCCATGAAAAAAAAAGGCCCCTGGTCCTGCTCGCTGCCACGCAATTTCTCATTGGCCACACGCAACTCTTCGCGCAACTTGGCCTCGACAGACCTTGGCATCGGAAGATTGACTCAATCGTGGAGGAGAGATGGTAATTGCCAGGAAGGTATCGACAATATGTATAACAACTACATACATGTAGTAAGCATGAACATAATATTAGTTATTGATTTAATTCATATGATTTCATCATCAATAGTAATGTCAGAGATATTAATATTAAACAGTTTAAAATGATATACAAACACTAGTAAACATATCGATCATCCAACGCGGCTGAAGAGAATCATATTTCTACCAAACGCCAAAAACCTCCAAATATCCAAGACGTTGGTACAATGGAAACAATTTAAATTTGAGTGGATTCTCATCTGTTCATCATCGCGTGGCTGCTGGCTGTTGGAGGAAAGAACCTCAAGCAAATCCAAACCGGAGTTGCTTGACAATTGTACTGAGTGGTTTAGAAGGATCCTTATAATGGTTTATTGTATATCATATAATCCTTATAAAATGAAAAAAATAAATAGTATAACTCCATGGAGTTGGATAATCCTGCTCAATTATGATTGAATTGGTTAAATTTTTGTGGTAGTTATTGAACCAGCCAAGCCTTTAGCGTCACAAGCAGTTTGCCATTATTTGTTTTTGCCATCTGTACTGGGTTCTGCCCTGCCAAAACAGTGGAAGTCAGTGCATTATGAAGGTTAATTTTCCAACTGTTGCAAGGTTTTTCGTTAGGACCTGAAGTAATCTATGTGTAGCAAGGAAATGTCTGGCAAAAGCATTCGATTCGAGTAACCTCAAAGCATTTATTTCAGTAGACCTGAATTCGTTGGGCACGGACTTTTGTGTTTTTCGGTCTGAGGTTGCTATGGTTGGTACACCTGTACACCCTGGAAAATTGAGATGCAAATTAATTAGATCTGAAACATAATCACACTTAAAGAGGATACTCCATGTTCAGGTTCCATTTTTGTTGTGGAAGGAGTGGACCATTTGGCAGAAACAGTGCACTTGGAAATGCAATTACTTGAGCAACAACTTCTCGCACCTCACACCAGGGAATGTTTTAGAGGCCGTTGGGTCGTTCTAAGTGTGCGTCGTCTGTCTGCATTTCTTACATGTCACAAATCTTGTGGGCCAAACAACATTAACAATGTAATTTTACATCGTGTTGAAATAAGGATCCTTGCCTTGTGCAAAGGGCAGAGTTCTGCCAGCAAACCTTTCTTGTCATGTAAGTCTTCACCAAACTACACTAAACCACCATTTGGGCCCAGGTCGTTTGAGGTCGCTCTGACCAGGCATAGACCTCAGTGTGAATATCTCAATCCTATGCCGACCACTTCCGACCACGGAACCCACTGGATATCCCGACGAAACTGTCTCCATGTTGCAGCTTTGTTGCCACCCCCCCCGAAGAATGCTCAAAGCGACTCTATCTCTCTGTCGATTCACCAGCAACTGTCTGGATATTTGTTATTTTGGTTCGCCCAAAAAAAGGTGGGCCAAGTATACTGTTGTAGTTCCTAAGTTCCTCTTTTGGATTTCCCCCCGACTAAAACAATGCTGCTTCCCCTGTTATCCCCCCATCAGGCAGTTTGGATCGGCACGAAACACGCCATGAAGTGACATCTGTGACATCTGCCATTTTAGTTGATGTTCTTCAAATTATTGTGTTATTGATTCGTTAAACGTTGTCAAAATCCAGTCAAATTAATTTTGTTTGATTCTGTGTGGTGCTCTGCTATTATAAGATCCTCTGGTTTGTTGTTGCCTTCATGTTTGAGCCACTGACGCGATGAGAAGCACCTTGTTGCGGCCTTGATTGCTGGAGATATTAGGTTACGTTTCTTGCCATACGTGCATACAATATATCAAAACAATACATATACGTCCTTTGGGACCCGCGTCCCAAAAGGAGTTAAAGAGCAGGGTCCTGCCAAACCCAATGGTGACTCCTTTACGACAAAAAGAACAAGCATCCCAACAGCAAATAAAGGCAAACATCATGAACTAAAAATTGGACCTTAAAGGCCTGTTGCCAGAAAGTCCGCTTTTTTAAGTATGCCAGGACCCCTGATGGGTGCGTTCTGTGTATGACATGGACAATAAAATATATAAATGTATATATATATATACATATGTACGCTATATACAATAGGACCGGATAAGCTCACAAGTTATGTTTTACTCCTTGTATGACCAAGGATGTATGAGAGATTATGTATCACACTGTTTGGTACCTCACCATGCCGCGTCGCGTTGCTTTGCTTGAAAGTTTGTAAATCCGATTGCTTTTCTCATCGAAAAAAGGTGACTTTGGAGGGTCACCTACTGTCGGGTCTGACAACATAATAGAGGAGCCACAGATCTATGGTGTCGGAAGCCAGTACATCTTCCCAATGCCAAGGAATATCAAGTAACTAAACCATACAAGACTTATCCAACCGAAATCCGGTTATTTGTTGGGCGGTAATTACAGGAATCCTTTTCTAGATTACAAGTATCAAAGTGAGGCAGGCGTTTTGTCGTTTATAGTTTGGTGATGTTGGTTGAAACAAATCGAGTACAATATGTTTTAATTTCAGATTTTTTCAACTCAAGAAAAAACATATCCGAAGGGTGCAAAGGTGTTGTCGTCTTGAAACAAAACATTCACATATCATTCATGTTGCCACTCCTTCTCGCCCTGGCAATGATCAAGCCACCATGATCATTCACTCATGCATTCATTCATTCATTCATTCATTCCTTCCTTCATTTAATTCATTTCATTCATTCATTAATTATCATAATCACCTTCATAATCATCATCATGTTCATCATCATCATCAACATCATCATCATCATCATCATCATCATCATCATCATCATCATCAAAAGTAGCAGCAGCAGCAGCATCATCACCATCATCATCATCCTGCCAAAACAAAAAACAGGGAATCACTTGGAAAGCGGGAGGGAAGCAGGTCGCGACATATGAAGCTGAAGGAGTCGAAATCCCCAGTCACGCCTGGAGGTCAGCGGCGGGGTCACCTTTGGGGTGGGATTGATCATGGAATACGGTACGACTAAACAAGGAAATGTAGGATCCATGGGATTGGTATACTTCCCTACATCAATTTGGTGGAGTTTTTTTATGGTAAATGTGGGTAAATACATGCCATTACCAGTCCCATGGATCAAATGGGTATGGTCCGGTATTCTTTGATGGTAGGCTCGAAGTATCAATATAGTAAGATATGGTAGACGTATTATGCAAATGATTGCAATGTGGATTGAATAATCATGGTAAAGTGAAACCTTATGGTCCGCTCATAATAGAAACCATGACGGTAATAATTAATATTGATTCTTGATCAAGGAGACTGAACTAGGGCGAATATTAGATCGTTGGCCTTGAGATTGAGACTGGTTTGTTCTCATCTATCCAGATTAACTGACACATGGGGAAAAACAGATCATCATCATCATCATCATCATCATCATCATCATCATCATCATCATCGTCATCGTCATCGTCATCGTCATCACCATGATCATCACCATGATCATCACCATGATCATCATCATCATCGTCATCATCATCGTCATCATCTTTGTCATCATCATCGTCATCATCATCATCATCATGATCATCACCATGATCATCACCATGATCATCACCATGATCATCACCATGATCATCACCATGATCATCATCATCATCATCATCATCATCATCAGCATCATCATCATCATCATCATCATCATCATCATCATCATGTCACTTCATCTTACACCCACGAAACCTTGGCGTGGGGCCCGCAAAGTCGGGGTTTCCCAAAATCATCTGTTTAACCAAAAGGAATGTCTCCTCTTCGAAATAAACAAAACCATCTTCCCTTGCAAGTTCGTTCTTAACTACCAACCAACCTCAGCAATGACGATGGTTCTTTTTAAAAAAAGAAATCGACTTCATGAGTGAGTTACTTATTACATCAACAAAAAGGGTGTTTAATTAAAACAAAATTACTCATGTAGAGTAGAGTCGAGTGCTCATATATTTAGTTGATGGTTTGAACTTTGGGATTGATGAGCCGATAAAGTTAGGTTTCGTCCATTTGTCAGCCAGTGCGAGGCAGTCAGCTTTCTTCCAGGTGCATCCCAGGTGCCATTCTGATAAAAGGTCTCCTGCTAAAAGCTTCCACATCTTCAACTTTTTGTGTGATTCCAACGTTGCTGGTTTTCATTCATGGTTTGCATCCTGGGTGGGTTTGGGATGGGAATCGTACCAATCCCTTTAAGGGGATCCCATGTATGGTATAAATCTATACCCATAGGATCCATGTATGGTATATTTATATACCTACATTTACCATATTAATCCCATGGATCCGTCATGGACCCAATCAATTGCTGTATTCGTCAAGGAGCCCAAATTCATCCACAAGGCTATCTTCAATCTCCATGACTAAAGTGGACCTCAGGGGAGCGAAGCCCTTGCTTTGTTGGGTTCAAGCAGAATGGGCATCCAGACCATTCCTGAGATCAGTAACCAGCATCCATGGGATCATGAGTTTGGTTGCCTTTCGTTGACTGGATATCAAATCCCCGAAATGACATGATATAAGAATTCGGAGTTCTTGTTGACTAACTAACAACATCTCTGTACCGCTAGGTAAATGACTTAGTTATAGTGAGTTCCATGAACTTGATGCCAAGCAGCCATCGCTTGTGGCGACCCACATATCCACAAGTAAAGGGAAAGGTCAATGCAATCACCTTCCCCCGGCTCGGCAAAACGGAGTCGATTTCTTGTCTAACGTATTTTATTTTTTCATCTTTGCTGTTATCACAACTTTGATTCATCGGTTGTGAGACAACCGTAGAAATAGTTGGTTGAAAAACACCAAATCCCGCTATGAGTTGTTGCAACCGTAGAATTTGTTCAAAACGTTTGTAATGCTGAAACGCAGTATCAGATTATCATACGACCATAACACAATATAATTATGTCATGGTCAGGTACTAGAAACGTGCTTACCATGCATGATCAAAATTAAAGATCAAATATAATCAAATGAACTCAAATAGTAATATGTAATAATAATCAAAAATATCATCATCTTGAAATGCTTCCAATTCAACTCATCCTTTGTGTAGAGACCTCTATGATCAGTGTTGATGCCCAAACGTTGTCGAGTGGCGACAGCAGCCCAGCACAAGGCGGCTTCGCCATTTCTCATGCCCTGACAACAACTTGCGACTTGGCAACTGTTCCAGACGCGGCATAGCCAAACAACACGTGCCCAAACGGTTTTACTTCTGAAGATATTCCTGGTAGGATCAATGTATCGTATTATGTTCCTGCACTTACATAGAAATCAACTCAATCTATTGGTAAATATACCGTGCACGGATCCTATGGGTTTGAAGGTTAAACAACAAAGAAATACACTTAAATACAAAACTACTTGAAGGAAGTGCAAGGAAAAAGGGCCATATAGTTCACCCGATTCTACGTGTGTTATTCAATCAAGAAAAGAGTCATAGAGCATATTAATTATACTCAAATGAACTTTGCAAATCTTTATGTTGATCTATCCATTGGACACATGGAGTGATTTGAGTGAATTGTTCAAAATCCTTGTCATTTCTGGTGCAGCAGCCACCACCACAATCCGACTACTGCCCCCGCTAACTTTGATCAACAAAAATTTGGTCACTTCGACTTGAAAATGCCCCCGAGCTCAGCAAACTTCATTATGGTTGAGGTATGCACTTAGTCACAACTCTTCAACTCATTCACCAAATCTTCTTTGAGTCAAACTCCCTTGTATCCCCCTATATGTACTATACATTTTACCACTTAACCAACAAACGCCGCCAGTCAATCTCCAAAGTCGGTTGGTTGTCATCACTTGTGAACCTGGCCTTGCGGAAGACCTTGCTTAGACCCACCTTAGGTGATACCAGGTGAGTTCTTGACACTATTCATTCGGAAATCTATATAAGGGTCGCCCACCAATGCCACCCCCCTGCCCCCAAGAAATACCGCCTATAACATAGCATGGCATTACATACACACTTCTTATCCTCGGAAAGTACATTCAAATAAGTGGGCAAATTTGTTCAGTACATGTGGAATCTCCTCGGCATGAAAGGAATATGAATGAACAGACAAATGAATAATTATGTAAATACATGTTATATAGTAAACATTGGGTCGGTCCATATGCACACTGACCATAAATGATATGCTAGTACTTGCACAATGATGTATTATGTATATAGGGAATCAATAATCATTTTATTCTCATCAGCGGATCTAACAACACCAATCACATCCAACCAAAAAAGACATGTTGCTTAGGTACATGAACAATGAAAAGAAATAGAAACTATGATAATCAAGGATGTAAAGTACTTCTATGTACCTAAATGTAGACTGTCATCCCTTACAAAAGTCAACCAACCAGTTTCTTTACATGCCTCGTTCTGGACTGAGGGCTGGAACATAAGCTGCAAGGCAAATGGAAGGCAATAATGCAAGCAATCCCACAGCTAAATAACCATGGCCCGCCATGACGTCATTCGACGGTTCGACAAACAATATCAGGATGATTCAGTAGGTGAAACATGCCGTTCGGCAGAAATATCGAAATTCATGAGACATTTCCTTCATTAAGTCATATAGTTGATGAACAAAAAACCTGGCTAAACTACTTGGCTGTATCTCAAACACTACCCCGGGGAAAAAACATCTTTCCGTTACTATCGGGTTAGCTGGTCCAGTTGGGATTTTAGTATCCCGGAATATACAGCAAATAAATAACAAGGTTTTTTTCATTGCTCATATCCTTACCGCTGGATGTGATTTTTTCTGCATTTTGCCGGTGTCCTGGAGCCGGTCGGATCTGCATTTTTACAAATGGGGTTGCGTCCTCGAAAGTAATATGTCATATGTGTGCCATGGTCAAAAGTTTCACAAAAAAAAGGGAATGGTCATGATGAGTCATGTCACCTTTAATAGGGAATCCTTTTGAATAAACCCCAACTGTTGGGCTGATGACCATCCCCCTCACACAAGGAACAAATGGACTTTAGTCCCCTTGGTGTAGCTTGCTGCGATGCTGTTGATGCACATATCGAAAATTGCTGTGTATGTTTTGTTCTAAAAACACAGAAGGATGGCATAACACAAATAGAATCACATTGAACATTCACACTCTAGAAGTATGTACTTTACTCTTGTCATAGCACGTATGAACAAAACATGTGCATTACGCAGTTCTACCTCGGAGACTACCTTCACTCTTGTTGGGGTTTCCTTTGGGAATAATCTCGGTGTGATTATCTGAATAGTCAACATGCAGTTGACTATTAAAAAACACACGAGTAACTAATTCATCTGCTACCCTTTGTGGCCAAAAGAGACATCAAACAAAAACACAACAAAAACATACCTGGACCTTCAAAGCGGTGCCAATTAAACCCTAAGGGATGGAAGCATTTGGCACCCCTTTGAAGGTGCTGGTATGATGCAATCTGGGCAAATTATGAAAAAAATCCTAGGGATTCCATTTACTTTTCACCACCATTGGCGGTGACCGTTCCCAACCAGCGGTTTGGCCACGCTGTATTTTTCCCAGAATGATGTGGTCCAACTTCACCACTGGTAGCAACTTGTAAATCTCTGCCAATTTACTCTAAGCAACTCACTGCTTTGAAATCACATAATTCAAGGTTTAACAAACATCTAGAAATGGTGAAATCTTGCGTTTCAATCAGTTTCAAGCCAAACAATAAATTGAAAAAGTTTACCGAATTGAAGAAAGGGTACACCATTTCCTCTTTTTACAGCTACTGCTCTCCCAGAACTGTCCGCATTCGCAATGGGTCTTGCCGGCCGCGCGCCAACTGTCGACTGTCAACTTGTGGTGGACACCAGGTTGACATGCAAATATAGATATCGATAAATATGTACACCAAAAAACAGTATACGTACAATAATAGGATCCATGTAGACAATAGCTGAAGTATTTACCTACATTTCATTTTGAATATGGCCTTTTTTCACCTTACGTAGGTAAAATAACCCTTATATGGATCCTATGGGATATATCATTGTCTGTATGCACAATATACCTTTGTATCAATTTATTTCGTTGGATCTGATCGGATTGAATTATTTTCCGTACACAATTTTCCATCATGAAAAATTCATTGAAATATATCGCTTCAATGCTTAGGTATCTAGAAACCTGTAAAAAATGTGGATGTGGACCCTTGAAATGATCAACACTTATGAACACCTACAATAAAACCTGCTGAACTTTCATACATGGGATGTCATTAGAAAGAGGAAGTGGACTATTGAATGGATGGTTGTTTTGAATAATCCTATAGAAAAAATGGCATGTGGTGAAGTAACGACTTTGCCAGCTGATGTGATTGGGATGGAAAAGAGATTTGACATAGTTGCAGTTGTTCTGCCCAGTTGTTTTGTATTTTTTCGGGATATTTCAAGGCCAGAATCTAACTACAGAAACCAGCAGCAAAGTGACCCTTTTTCACGGTAGATGCCTTGAAAACTCAACATTGCTATCTACCAAGAATCTGCTCATCTAAGTTCTCTTGATGCAACACACTCTTATATTTGATATTCACAATTCTGCAATGTACCCTTGTACGTGCTTCATGAATGTTCAATCCGTTCATCAACTTTAAGTGGAGTCAGCTGCCAACATAATGTGAAGGGGTATTGGATAATCCTGCAATTTGCCTTAGGGTTTGGTCATTTATGTTGCTTATTTATAATCATTTTGGGAGGTCCGTGCCCAAGTTACCATTTTGAAAGGGGAGGAAAATAGTTTTATTTGGGCTGTTTTTTTGAAACTCATGAAAGAGGTGAAGCCGCTGCATCCAACGCAGTCACCCCACAAGTCTCCATTCCCAAGCCGTTCAAGGTGAAACTGTCAAAGTTGGTTGTTGAAACCAAAACCACCAAAACCACAGATGGTGCTTGTCTGTTTTGTTTTGGCAGGGGAGCACGCATTAAACCAATTTGGTTATGGCTTCTTTTAAAAGTCGCGTTGCCATCTCAAGACCTAAATGAATTATTTCTTGCATATTATTTGTACTCAAATTCAAATGTTTAATCCCCTTATCCCAAATAATATTACATATCACAATGGCCATCTCTATTGCATGGTCAGGAAAAAAACTGCAAACACGGGGCGTGCTTTACACCTTTATGACCTGTCACCCGCTCATCGGGAAAAATGCCTTTTCAGAAGACATGACAAGACAGAAGGTGGGGCCCCTACTAGTTAAGTTATCACTCCACTTATAGGGGTTATAACCCCAGTTACCCATTGATAAGGCCATTTACATAGATTATAGGTCCGTTTATAACTGTTGGGGCCCACCTTGTATGAACAATCATTTCGTAAGTCGGACAACGCCGGATTATGATTGAACACATACACAGCAAAAAAAGAGTCCTAAGACAACAAGTTTGAATACAAGGCTTTTGACCGTTTGACACACACACACACACTCCATGTATAATAATGCCGTGTAACTTATGACTCAATAAAGAATACATACCCCAACAATCGCTAGATGTACATGTTCTAGGCGCATGGCCACATGACTTCTACCAGAAAAAGAATACCGTAAAACTGTACATGTTTGGTGCTTCTCAAAATGAGTAACAACTTCCCATGGAAATGCATGGGCAAAAATGGTTACGTAAAAAGTATGGAACAACTGGTGTTTAGAGATTAGAGATCCTTCATTAGAAACATCCCCAACTTTGGATATACAATAAAAAACACTTCTCAAATGGGTCCATGTCTTCCCATGTGTGCCGTGGTGTGGTGGTGAATTTTGGTTCAACCGAAAATGGCTGCCGCGTCAAAATACAGCATGGCAGGCAGCGGATTGACGGGAGCCAGCTACGGGGAGTACTAGTTGTTCCAATTGTCATCTTTTCAAAGCTTTCAGTCTCTCAGTTTTTGCAGCTGAAACAAATCTGATGTTAACATTTTGCAAGGATGCTAGTCACCAAGATCATGATATCATTGCTGGATTTCAATCTATTTTAACCCGTTACTTCCCACTGCAAGAGGGTTTCGCATCCCATGATAGGATATCTGTATTTGCTCAAGTCAAAGTGGACATCGTCCTCGAAATTTCCTCGAATACTAAACATTTAAAAACAGTTTCAAAAAAAACAATCCATGAACATTTGTGAAACCAAAGCCACCACCTGGTATGGGTGTGGATTTTTTTTCTGATGAATTTGAAATGTTTGTTTGGTGAATTTAAATGGAAAATCGATCACTGGATAGACTCTACAACTGCTATAGCGGAACAACATATGGACCATGAATGAACATGAGATTCTGAACACGAAAACTGAAAACGATGAACACTGTCCTTTCACAAATGTCCTGATCATTTTCGTGAGGCGTACAATCAAATGCTGTTCGTGGGCAAACATATTGAACCATTTCAGGCATGCTTCAATCACCTAGAGTCCATGTACATCCATAATCCCTCAACATGAGCGTGTGGAAAAAAAACAAATCACAAGCCCATGGCTGGCTACAACCCTCACAGTTGTGACTCTACCCATGGTCAAAAGCCATGGGGCACAAGGCATGATTCAATGATCCCAGGTACTAACAAACATATTGAAATGCTCAACCGGTTCTTGGTTGATTTGTGAATACTGAATACTCAAAAAAATGTCAACAAATGTAAAAATGGAGTTGTTGCTAGGTGCAAAGGAGTTTGCAAAAGGGTGTTTAACAAGTTGCATTCAATGACGTTGTTGGCGACCGCAACCACGACACCATCGCAGCCACCAGCCAACTAGCCCCTCCCAGTTTTAAAGTAGGGTAATAACCCCACAGGGGTGTGTGACCCCAGTTACCGATTTAAAAGACCATTTAGAAGGGGTTATCAATCCATTAATAGGGGCCCAGCTTGTATCCATGGGACTGATATATTTCACAAATGAGTTTTGGTGGTTCCCAGTCCTGGGTCCCATGTGCTGAAAACAATTTGAGGTTAGCGCATTGCACCGTCGATGAAAACAGTAGCCGTATGTTGCAAGGGTACTGAGTTGAAGTATTTCAAAAAATTGGTTGTCAACCCTGTTTTTTCCAAAGCTGGAGGGGAGAGACTCTCCCAAAAACGTTTTCTTCCAAGAGAAGGTGGATGAATCATGAGCCACTGGGAAGTGTCAAAATCTCAAATGTTAGGGAAAGTCTCTAGAAAATCTGGGTGGAATATACCTAGCTGAATGGACCGACATTTTTGCAGACTTCCGCTACTCAACTGCCAAGACCTGGGGGCCCCGGTGAGGTCAACATGTAATTCACCCAAGTGTTTGAGGGCTACATGCACTACCTTTGGCCTTTCAAAAGTTTGAACCCAATTTGAAAACGAATGTAAACAACTTGGACATCTTCTTCAATTTTTTTGGGCTGAAGAAAATCATGTGATATTGGAATTTGCACCCACCTATCACGTTTGGCCACCGAGTTGTGCGTACCGAAGATCATCCAACCACCAAAAAGTGGTTGTAATACCAGAGGCCATGCTTCGGCCGTCGGCGGTTCAGTGATTTCTATTTACAGCCGGTGAGGTTTTCATTGACCCCTTGGGTCATTGGGCGGGGGATCGGTGCGTTATGATGATATGTCCGAAAGAAACAAAACAAAAAAACATAGGATTCATGAGACTGGTACAGTATATGTACCTAAAATTAATACAGTAGTTGATTCTCATGGCAAATGATGGTATATGCAGGCAAAAATACCATACATGGATCCTATGGGTAATATCTTTGGATAGGCTGATGCGCTTTTTATTCATGGATTCAATCTGGCATTTGAAACATGAGGAAAAAAGCGGTAGAAAAAAACGCTTGAAGCCCTAGCCTCAGGTTGTTGGAAGTGAGTTGTGATCTTGAAAGTTGTTGCAAGGTCGTATCATCACTGATCCCCCCTAAGTTGCAAAAAATGGCAGAAAATACTCACCGGTCCGATCCCAAACAAGTTGATCTTTCGGAGCCAAAGAAACTTCAGATGTATTGACCCCAAAAATGCATCTACAACAAGTTTGTTCAATCCTTAGTCCGCTTCTCATTTTGGCAACCGACCGATCCATTTGGCAAAAAGAAGAACTCATGGGTCTATAGCTGACCTTGGCAACGTTGATGATGGAAGATGATGGAAGTTTCTGATGGAAAGTCTCTTGAAAACCCCAGTCGTTGACGGAAAAAACAAATTAGAAACATATAAGACATCCAAATAGACTTTCAAACACGTGGCAACAAAATCATCGAATTTCAGGTGGAGAATTTGGTATGTCAAAGGGAATCAAAAACAACAAGACATGAACACAACTGAGCAATGAAAGAAAACCTGGTTGGTTAGATGATATAGGGGATGGGAAACTACCCAGTTACATAGGGATTATTTCATAACCCATTATAAGGATCCGTTATTAACCCAACAAGTCTAATGGAAAGTAGGGGACCCCGGGCCTTTTTCGTGGCGAAAAACTACCCTCCCAGAAGGCCTTCCCACGGAAATTACACCAACCCCAACCCCAGTGACCCAGGAATTTTCAATGGTGATATTCCAGCCAACAATGTTAGTTTACCAAAGGGTTTTTCTTGAAATTCTTTGGGGACCTCTATGAAAAACCATAGGTCTCTGCTACATTGGTTTCAGGGAGGGTAACAATTTTGTTTGTGAGAAGCCTAAAGAGACCTAACACCAACAAACCACTAGAGGCAAATCTGCCCAAAAAAACAGGAAAAGTAAAGCCCTGGGCCCTGGGCTTACAGGTACTAGTTTGGCTTAAGTCAACTTCGGGTTCAGGTATCTTCAGTTTTTTTTTCTAACTTCATGGATCAAATGTTCTAGAAATTTCCACCCAACGAAGTGATCTAAATTGTATCAAAGCTGTACGATACCCCACGGGATGCTCGGAACTGGTATATTTACTTTATTATACATGAATCCTTGATTTTTGTGATAAATGTAGGCAGGAAAATATACCAATCCCAGAGATCCAAACTGTTGACCACTAAAGACCTGCACTATAAGTTTGATGGTGGTTGATCCAAAGTTTTGTTTGTCCCCAATAAATCAGGGTTCACAACAAATCCAAGTTTGCGCAACATGTTCTGGACCACCCAACTTCTGAAAACTGAAAACATGTTGAAAACATACATGTCAGCAACCAGTACGGCAGCATATCTCATCATACTTAGTTCTCTTGAGATTTGGGATTAATGCAATGGCTTATGATGGTTTATGTTTCTATCTGCAGAAACATGATTAAACAAAAAAACTAATCACAAAACAAACAATAAAGACATCCAAACAGTAAACACAAATCATCAAAGCAAATCAACACACACACACACACACCATCCAAGGTACATCGCCGAAGTTTAAGATGATTTTGGGGCAATCCTTTCCCTTCTTGGGGTTTCGGTTTCGGCCTATCTTCAGGGAGGAGCTGTTGCTGTAGTTTTTGTGGGAGGGTAAATCTATAGGTAACTTAAAACATCACCCCAAACATGGAATTTCATGGGATATTTAGGCCGTTAACATCGTTTCATCCAACAAAACAACTGTCCGTAAGGTGAGTACTGTTTCCGAGGGGTTGATTTCCCTGCAAGGGTGTAAACCTAGTTGGTGTTTTCAACCCATTTTGAAAAGTATTAGTCCAATTGGATCCAATCGGATCATTCCCCCAAGTAGTCGCAAAAATAATTGTTTGAAACCACCTATCACAAACTAGTACTCTTGATTTTGGATAGTAGGCTAGTCATTTGCTCTGCCATATTTCTTCAAAACCTTTTGGCACAATGCACCAAAACCAGCGGAAAAAATACACATCTTCCACCCTAAAAAAACCGCGCGGCCGGGCCTCGGGCCTCGATTTCAGTCTTGTGACTGTGGAGGCATTGCCTTGGTTTTTTACCACGACCCATGGTGGAGCGGGACCTGAGTTTTGCGGCTTTATAGATGTGTACCTGGTACCCTAAACAACCAGTTTTTTAACGGATGTTTGGTGAACTTTGCCGTTTTCCGAAAGTAAGGATTTGGAATCATCCAACTGAAAGAAACCACTTATAGATAATTGTTTGGGGTTCCAGGTACATCCCAGAAATCTAACGAATAGATACCAAAGAATGGCCATATTTTGAAGCCGGAGTAATTACACCTTTTCCAAAGCATCATTTTGGGTATCTCAGCCGTTAGTTATATTACCCTCCGGTAAACTCATCTGGCAATGGAAATCCAGCCCTTTTGTGATAGGAAATACACATCTTCATTCCTGGTGGATTTTCTATTGCTATGTTAGTTTACCAAAGGGTGTATATAGATAGATA
>DF245434.1:0-17745 GCA_000507305.1 Breviolum minutum Mf 1.05b.01 | reverse complement strand
GAAAGGAGATTTTCATGGATGGATGCGTTGCAAGGACGGTCAGTTTCCTATTCCCCCTTCTCTTCATTGGCCCTTTAATGTTCAGCAAGTTCAGCTCGTAGCGAGTTTACCCCTGAAAATGGTGGGTTTAGGGAAGACGATTCTTTTTCTGAATTGGGATGGGGGATTCCCTATGAAATAGGGGCGTTTGCTGTTAGTTTTAGGGAGGGTTTGTATGTCTCTTCGTTTTTTTTCCTCCCCTAAAAACTTCCAAACTTAGCAGCTGATTTTTTTTAAGAAGGCGCTGATCTGAGAAAACCGCGTTGCACGGGGTCAGGTAAAACCCCCCACGAAAATGAACATGTACCCTGGAAAGGAACCATTTTAAAGGATATTCCATCTTCCAACCATCAATTCTCAGGGGATATGTTAGTTTTCACGGGGGTTAACAATCACCGGTGGCTTTTTTGAAGGAGCTCTTGATCTTGATCTCTCGAAGGAGGAAGGGTGACACGCTGGCTATTCCACTTCTCAGGCGTTTGGAATTGGCAGACTTTGAAGCTTCGAAGAAACAGGGACTTTTCCTATCAGAAACAGTGGTTCCAGGTGGATATGTATATATATAATATATTACATATATATGTGTGATACATGAAAATATACATGTATATATAATACATCCCCGCATCCTCCAAAAGTTGAGATACTTTGTATAGGCACCCCTTTTTCATCCATTCAACACACCCGTAGAAGATCTATGCATATCTTACATTTGTATATATATATATATATATGTATACATCTATATGCCCTAAAGAAGAAGTGTTTAAGTAAGGCATAGATTAATGTTGAAGTTAGGCTGTCTTCATAAGGCACGGAATGATCTCGAAGTGGCAACCAAAGGAGAGATTTTGGTTTTGACTTCCTTTGGACTCCAAACCCATCCAAAATGAAGGTTTGAAGCCCTACAAACATGGGTTCTTGATCACACGGTGGATTGTGACTCAATATTTTAGGAATCTCAAACCCATAGGATCCATGTATGGTATATTTCCCTACATTTGGTTGATTTTTATGGTAAGTGTAGGTAAATATATTATACATGGATCCTTTGGGAAATGATCTGCTGCATTTCCGCTCACATTTGATAAAAGTTTCGACAACAAAAACACCTCCCAAGATCCCAAATCCAAACTGTTGGTGTCATACAGTTGATGGAAGAAATCTTGCACCAGTTGAGATACATAAAAGCCTATAAAAAATGGGATGAAGTACCAACCTCAACTGGTGAGTTTACCGGATTTCTGAACCATCAACAGTATGTTAGTTCCCTGGAGGGTATAACCAGCCACCCTTGAGGATCCCGGGTTCAACCCTTGTTTTGATCATTGACCCTCTGTTTTCTCAGGAACTGCCTGAGAACTTTGAGCGCTTTTTGAAACCCATGTCCAGCCGATCTCCCCGAAGCAGCCACAGATCCGCGGAGCCTTTGTTTACAGCCAGTTGAAATATAGGGGATTGGGGGCTTCAAAAAATAGGAACGCGAACATCCTAACAAAGAAATTCATGAACAAATCCACGGTTCAATCCATGAAAAACATCCATGACAATTCATGAAATTCCACGAGACAGCACAAAATGAAGTGCAAATGTTTCTTTTTTCCATCTTTGTTGAGACTGGTGGACGTTCTCCCGATGTTCTCCCGGTTTTTGTGAGGACTTGGATCGCTGGCGCAACTTTTTGCGGTGTCTTTTCTGGTGTAAAAACCCTCCCGAAAAACAAAGCTGGCAATGGAAAATGACCATTTTTGATAGGAGAATACATCTTCAAATGTTTTTTTCCCATTGTCATTTCAGTTTTCGGAGGAGTACGCCTAACATCGACGTGTCGTTGTGTTTCGTTTTTGGATGAACATGTGGTGGGTGAGACAAACGACAGAAACCGTTCCGACCGTGTAGCTGACTGTTTTGAGGTTTGGGGGCCTTGGGGGGGTGAGATCCCACCCTCGGATACCATTGATTTTTGGCCTTGATTTTGAGGGAATCCCTATAATACTAGCAACTAACGTATCCCCTACCAAGGCATTCTTGAAGATGAGTTTCCTTTTCCCAAGGTGGGATATGTTAGGTTCCCTACAGGGTAAGTTAAAGAGTCCAAGCAGGCTATAGTATGATTGTGCTTTTTGGTTGAAATGAATGGACACAAAGGACGATTTCTGAGCAGTAGAGAAGATGGTGATTGGATGTCTAATTTCATCAGATTTTTCGACATCTTCCATGGTTTACCTGCAACTGCAGGTGATGTTACCAACGTGCTGGATTCATTCTGAACTTTTCATGGCATTTTTTTGATACAGAAGGAAACTTTTTGGACTGGCATTTTATGCTCAGAGGTTATCTGAGAGCCAAAGTGAGTTCCATAAAATCTTGGCATTGCTGAGATGCCTGTTTCGGGGAGTGTGGATTCCAGATGCCTCCTAGCCGGCGAGCCGGAAGAGTTGGGAAGGGTGAAACAGAACAGCTTCTCACCCTCGTTTTTTTCATAGGTAAAACCATGGGTTTTTGCAGTGATTTTGCTGACAACCACGTATAACCACAGGAATATCCATTGCATGAAACATGAGAGATGACATACATCACCAATATGTGAGTCTCATCGGTTGGCACTGGCATCTTGTCACACATGAGACTGCTTTCGCCTTGAACCAAAAAAGTGGCGTGTGATCTTTAAAAGGACAATTTTACAAAATTTGGTAGAAACAGAGATTGAAAACTACTGAAATTTCAAATCCATTCGTTCTTTAGTTGTTCGGTGCTGACATGAATGTACAGTTATTTAGATTGTTTTGCTAAAGCCGCACTGGTGGGTGATGCAAGGCAATGAGCAACTGAAGCATATCGGCTGAGAGGCCTTGGAAAAATAGAAAAGATACAGCCTGAGTGCCAACGTCAGTCAGCGAATACAGGTAGTGTTCAATGTGTAAGTGTCGTATAGTTTTTTTTGGATGCCTTTGATCCCAGCCTTTCTTCAATGAGAGAAATTTCATGTCTTCGATCCCAGCTTGCTTGTCACTGAGAGAGATCCTTTGGACCCGGAGAAAAAACAGGAGTTGTGCTCGATACGCTTTTGCAATCTTGCATGTCCATCCAGTGTTGAACCTCATTTGGAAACTTCCTCATTGGAAAAAAAAAAGTGCCAAAACTCCACCTTTTATTCCCTGGAGCGGCTCAAAATCTTCTCAAAAGATGCCATTCCATTTGGATTGGTTTTGGGGACCGGTGGATCATGAGCATGTTGGGCACCCAAGTAGGGTCGGGAAATGATTACAACAACTGGAGCAGAGTTTAGGAATCTAAACCATGGTGGTTTGATTTTTTTTTCAACAGGGGTGTGTACAACCGATTCTAGAGGAATGTGGCAACTTGGGATGAGCAGAATTTTCTTTGAAAGAAAATGCAGCCCTGAACGAAAAATACCCGTTTTTCGGTTGTGCTCAGGTGCTATCGGCTTTTCAAGCTGATCACGGTGCCAACTGGTTCTCTGGAGAGCTGGGTTTTGCAACTGCGATGATTTGGGATGAATTGTTTTTCTTGTATGAAATCAAACAGGACCTGGGCACGAGGTGAATGACATCCTCCATGCTCCGCACAGATCTGAGAGAATCTGCCCTTCGTTTTTTTTGTTCTTGTGTGTGTGTTTTCTTGGCATTTTTTTTTGGAGGGGGTGGGGGGTGGTGTTTTGAAAGGATGATAGCAGCAAAGATGAAGTGCTTGGAAACAGATTGTGAAAGTCTCAGATTTCAAGGCCACTTGCTACTTCAAGCTCAGTCAAGGCGAACACATCTTGAGTGGTGAAGCGAAGGGAGGGAGGTGCTTCACCTTACTTGGAGGATCATCCCAGGACTTGGATACGTGGTGATCGGATCAGCCCCATTTATAAGCCATAAAGTTCGGCCATTTGGAAGGGGCCCACAACCCCAGTTAATTAGGGGACTTACAAATCACCATAGTTCTTAAGCACCTATGCGCCCCGTCATGGGACCCGATCCTCCAAGTAGGGAGATGGCAACCTGATAGGCTCAATGAGTCTAATTAGTCGCCCCAGTGGTTCCTGTTGGCTGAACATGCGGCGTGGTGTTGCGTGTTGAGTAAAGCCTAAGAAGTGAGTTGAAAAGAGGAGCACCTCCCTGAAAAAATGTACTCATGTGACAAAGTTGAAGAGATTTAACGAGGCGATGAGCCCCAAAAATCGAAACGGGCGAATGGTAAGGCGGCCGCTTCATTTCTGCAGGGCCCAGACCACGAGACTTTCAGTGTCGGGACTCTTAAAGTCTTCCGTGCTTTGGACGGTGAGATTCGCGGGAAATGATAAGTTGATTCAAGTGGACCATAATAACCCATATGCTCCATGGGACTGGTACATTTACTGTAGGTAAATGTAGGTAGATATTCCATTCCGATGGATCCCATGGGATAAGGGATGTGAGTTTTTGGAAACCTTTTTCCCTGGAAGTTAAGAACCATCCAAAAAATTGGTAGTTCCTTTGGATGACGATTGTCACCCCTAGTCAAAAAATGGTGAACCTCTTAAACCAACCTAACTAAAGAATGGTGGCCAAGGATTTTGAGGGTTTCTTTGTCTTGGATGTTTCAACCGATTTCAACCCCCCAAAAAAAATTGGTGAGCTTAGTTAGCTGCAGAGGCCAATGATGCGTGGCAAGGCTCTCTGGGTGCACGGCATGGTACTTCGTGTGGAACCTCAATGACATCCAATGTTTTCCTCCCCCAAAAAACGCCTTTAAATGATTACCACTGTTGTGAAAATAGATGGCTAGTGAAAATTGGGAGTGCAACTCCCAAAAGGTGGCGATTCGTAAGGGGCCATGAACGGAGTTGCGGTTTGCGCTTCCTGGATCCTTTCCAGGGAAAAACACTCCGGTAAACTAACCTGACTGGCTGGAACATCCACCATGAATGAATCAAGATGTATTTCCTATTGAACATGCGGAGAATATTCCCAGCAATCGCTATAGGTGATCGTTTTTCCCAGAGGTGCAGTAAAATTTTAGCATGGCAATGGAAGTTTTCCTCAAAAATTCGGGGCTCGCCTCCAAAATATTCCAGATATTCCCAGCCATCGCTACCTCTGATCGTTTACCAGGAAGGTAAATGGATTTAGCATGGCATATATGGAAGTTTTCCCTCCAAAAAAATGCGGGGCAAATTCAGTGGAACTCACCTCCAAGGTTCCTGTTTGAGAAGACTGGCCTCGTAGATCTCATCAAAGCTACTCCAGCTGCTGCGTTTCGACCTCGGTGGATTGGATGGGATGGAGATGTCTCGACATCTTCTCCGGTAGGGTTTCTTCCCCAACCGACCCGTAAATATATAGGTGGCCTTCATTGAGATGAGGGGTTTAGGGGAAACCCCATGGGAGTTTTCCCTGTTCAGGTTGGGTATTAAATCATTGAACCCCTTATTTTCGTTTCGGGGGGGGTTTTCCCGAAACCGTGGGGCACCGGGAAGACATACCGGTTGACCAGCGGGTTCAGCAGGTTGGTTCCGCTTCATGCAGCATCCATCGTGGTTTCTCTTCCTGGTCACATCATGTTCGAGCTGGGCTCCAATCTCAGGGGATCCTGTGTCCAACTGAACGGTGTTCGGGTGAGGTTTCCTCGGTTGCTGTGATGACAAGTTAGCTAAGGAGAAGGATACATCTTTGGTTTCCAAAAGGCCCCAGAAACCAAAGTTGTGTTGTTTTTTTTGAATGTTCATATCATCATTCATATCCACTGTGAGCATGATTCAATATGCCGCGTTTTTTCCCCATGGCTGCTCCTGTCTTTTCCGAAAGCTTGTCGTGACCGACAGGGACTTGAGTTAGCCTTTGCTGGCAAAGCACTTGGTGCATTAGCCGCTTTCGGTGTCGGAAGATCTGTGGGCTGTCGGGCGCCCAAAAAGATATGGCGGACCACAACCGAGGCCTTTCCCCCCCGGCCACGTACCACCCCCGCCCGCAATAAGGGTTTAATAGCCGGCCTTATTAAGGGAAACCAATGAATACAGTAACACGCCCTTGATAAGGCCTTATTTCCATTTATTTCCGGGGTTGGTACGTTAGGAGGGGGTAAGTTGACCAGCCATGATGTTAGATGCCACCGATTTCCCGTAAGAACTGCCCAGAGTTTTTCCAAGCTGGAAAAAAACCCAAGGCTGTCAAGATATCCGCGAGTGTGCCACCAAGAGGAGTAACACATGTTTTGTGCGGAAGACATGTCAGCTGAATGTATTTGAAGCAACCAAAGCTCTAGGGCCTAGGGGCGCAAAGCGAGCCACATCAATTGAATTGGCCTAAGAGTGACATATTTTTCACATTTTGACTTGGCTTCAATAGAAACACCCCCTTCTTTGAGGGGCTTGTTTTCTGAGATGAACATTATAGACACCATTTAAATGGACCATTAGACTACGTCGTGTCCTCAGGTCTTTACGGGAAAAAATGCAGTCGTGGCCCACCGCGTTGAACGCAGCCAAAAGCATGGATCTGAGAGGTTATTCATCAATTGCAACGTCGTAAAAAAAACGAGGTGGTGGTGGTTTCCATGGTCTCAATTTTGCTTTATTTCTACCCTGACTAGAGGTGACCCAATTTGACTATTTGACTAATGTTTTTCAGATGGGTTGGTTCAACCACCAACTAGAAAAGGCTTCTTGGATGGTGATTACATGGTGTCAAATTGGACCTAGGTGTTGAGAATGGTGGCCATGCATCAGTGTTTCTAGTGAGGACGAAAAAACGACACTGTGTTTTTTGTCCTGTGCAGTTGTTGCGACTGATTCTTTTCTTGTTGCAGTTTGGATTTACATCCTCATGTGAGGATAGCTCCAGTTCCATGCGTAGTGAAGAACTACGCATTGTCTCTCTTGACCGACATTCCATGGACAGTCTTCGTACCAGGTGCAAAGAAATTTTAGTTTTAGGATTGCGCCGGAGTCACTGGTGTTCGAGAGGCATACGGTTGCTGGTTCAGAAATCTGGCTAAGCAGTTGAGGTTGGTAGTTCGAATGCCATGATTTACGACTGGTTTCATAGGAATCCAAACGGTGGTTGGCCTTGGGATTTCTGAACCATCATCAACGACGTATCACATTGTTTTATGACAAGAGGCACCTTATTGGGGCTTTTACCTACCACAGCTGCTCACGTCTATGCTGGGACTCTTGCACCGAGTTCTGCTGAGCTCATGTCACTTGGCCATGAAAATTGAAGTTGTCAACACGGAAAGTCAACATGTCAGCAGCAAAGCTGTGTGCTTAGGACCGGATCTGGCGCAGCCATGAAGGCCATTTGTGCAGATTCTAAAATGGTGTTCAAGATGACATCTATCAATACACCCTCGAAAACTACCTTGAAAATGGGAAAACAATCATTTGAAAATGCATCTCCTACTAAAACATGGTTTTTCATTTTCACTTGGGGTATATATTTTGTTGTCGTTTGGGGGAGGTAGTGGCAGCTGCAAGTACTGTTGGGGCAGTTGCCTTCATTGGACTCCTCGCAGCGTGACCTCACCAGCACTGAGAGTCCTGAGTTGAAGATGTCTCCGTCGATGGCAGTTGATGGCAAGCAGCAAAGAATCCGGGGAAAAAACTCAACCAGCTTGAGGTTGGTAGTTGTTGATTCATCCCATGATGTATTATACGGTTTTAGACATCCAAACGGTGGTTGGCCTTGGGAACTTCTGAACCATCAACAGTATGACTGCAAAAATTGAGGAATAGGCAAAACCCAATCCCATGACGGTTTTTACGGGGCGAGTCCGGTATTTTTCCTACTATCCATTGATACTGTTGATGGAGGAAATCCTGCACCATCTGGGATGTACATATCCTGTAAATACTGGAAAAACCTACCTATAGACTGGTGCAGGATTTCTTCCACCAACAGTAGCATATAAATCCTTGACCCTTCAAGGTAAATACGCAGTTCGAAGTTCGTCCCCATGGATCTTATCTGATTGGTGAGGTACTGCTTACAGCAGCAAATGCCTGAAGATGATGTAGCCGAGCCTGAAGAGGATGTCATGCAACTCAGTCTCACCCTATCACACTTAGCCACTTCTCAGGGCTTTTCTGATAGGTGGCTTTTCCATTACAAACTTTCCTGGCAGAAAGAAACTCTACACTTCCAAATTTGCCATCATTTATATATATATAATATATATATATATTATATATATCCCCAATTTTCTATGCCTGACAATCCTTCATTCCAGTGTGGAATGCCCAGGGCTGCGCAAGAAACAACGCAACACAGGCCTTGAAGAATTTTCACGCCGCACAAATTTGTCCTTTGCTTGGAATGTCTACTGTAATCGACATGTGCTAAGGGTGTCACCCTGTACACGCCCAACGGGAGAGTGTGGGGGCATAGATGGCATCCAGCATAGTCCATGAGACTTTGGAATTGGCTAAATTGGTGACGACGTTTTTCCAAGTTATTCCATTTGTCAGCATGCAGAGGTTGTCAAGGCCAGTGTCCCTTGCAACCTTTCCCCCACTTTTTCTTGTGGGCTCAAAGAGTAGCAGAGGGCCTCGTGGCAATTTTTTTCTAGCAGGGTAGCATCTAAGCTGCTGTTTTCCAGCGAAGAATGTCAGAGTTGTTGTTTCCTGAACTTCCACCGTGGCCTCCATGCTGGGCGAAGAGACAAGCATATTTACATTGGTGGCTTTGTATTTTCATGACAGGCGTGGGTGCCTTAAAAGCAGCTGGTTTTTTACGTCATGATTTGTCTCAAATCGTTGGAGTCCTGGAATTTCTAGGAGGAGCCATTCTTCTTCCTCGATGGTCTCATATCATTCGATTCTTGGGAAAAGGTGGTGCAGAGTTATCTTTGAGAATGGGATGTTGGTTCATCCTCGGTGCCTTAGGGATGATTGTATCAACACGGAAGAGGAAGAGCCCCGTTTGTTGGAGTCAAACAGTACTCTGTTTGGAACTTCTACGAGTTCGTGGAGGAAACTCTGCAGTTGGAATTGGAGTCGTGATGCTTCTGACTGGAACCATCCTTGGTTTTGTCCTACAGACCTTCAAGGAGAAGAGTCCATGAGGATGATGAGATCATCAAACTTTCCCACAAAAAATACAGAGGTTTCTGAACAATCAGGGCCTGTCACTCAAACGCGCCGTCATTTTGATTTGCTTTCAAAGACTTGCAAGTCGACTATTTTGAAAGTTCGACTGGTCTCTGGCAGCTTGAGCAGAAGTCAGCACCACCCAATAGATCAGGAACAAACAATTACGGGAAACGAAGCCTTGCGTTGAAAACGAGTGGAACAAAAAAATCCTAGTGCGAAAAAAACAAAACTGCCATCCCTTACCGGGCTTTTTGTTGGGAAAGCATCCGAATCTTTTGCCAGGTTTTTTTTGCTTCTAAGTTGCTGCCATGCGGAAAAAAACGCACCATTTTCGTGAAACGAGTCGACTGGAAGACAGGATGAGAATTTTTATTTCCAACTTGCGAGCCCCTTCAAGGTCAAGAATGTCATCCAACACTCAGAAGACAGCTAGGTGGGGACCATGCTTGCTGTGCATCCCAACTTTCCTGTTGAAGATTTTCCTTCTAGTTGGCTGAGGTTTTGAAAACATTATATCCAATTAAACAAAACACACGAGTTATTTTGGTTTTCTTTATTTCCACCTGGAACTGTCAGTTTCACAGGCTGTTCTTGACCCATGGGGTGGGAAGCTCAGGATGTTTCGACCTTGTGATGCAACCAACCTATCCCCACCCTAACGTACCCCGCTCGAAATAAGGCTTTAAGTTTAATAAGCCCTTATTAAGGGAAACCAATGGTTCATAAGGCCTTACTTAATAAGGCCGGCTATTTCTTGGCGGGGGGGGTATGTGAACCGGGGGGGGGGATAGGTTGACCAGCCAATAAAGACAGATGGACGATTTCGAGGATTGGGCGACCCTTGGTCCTTCTGGTCCTGTAGCTATCAGTCGTCGCTGTTAACTGACAGCGGCCCGCGGTGGTCCTGCAAGCGGAAAAAGGGTTGAAGCCGCAGGCTTCCAATAGGTGATTTTGACTCAGCCAATGGCTAACCTTGAAACTTTTGGGGATTGAATCATATTTGATAGGAAAAAATGAAGCTTAATCGTTTATGGCTGAGTAAGTACTGGAACTTCAGTTTCCTTGCTCCCCTTGAGTCAATTATGGTGCAGCTGCATGGGCGGGTTTGTTAAATCTTTGAACTTCTCTAGCTTTGGCTCAAGCGCGTAGCTGGATCGCTCGGCTACAATGATTGCATTTCTTCCGCTTGCATCGCTAGCTGCTTTGCTTGAAGCGTTGCGTAATGTTTTGATTGCTCTCCCTAAAACTTACATGGCACGCGCTAGAAGGCCATCCCAAGAGGAAAACAGTCTTCCTGACAATACACTTTCAGGTGCTACTGTTGATGGACGAAATCCCAAACAACCACCTGCGATATCCTGCGATATATAAAACCTTGGAAATAATAGGATAAACTACCAACCTCAACTGGTGAACGCCGGGTTTCTTCCATCACATTTGTTGTTTGGCACTTTTTCCCTCAAAATATTTCCTGTTCGAGGTCCTTGCATCTGGAAAAGAGGTCTCAGTGCAAGACAAGATTCAAGGTATGGGCTGGAAAACTGCGCTCAAATGATATTTTGTCACAATTTTTGTCCATTTGTGGAACGAACATGTCATGAAATTCTTCCAATTCCATGAATCAAAATCCATTCATATTATTTCACTAGCTGGTTTCAAACATTTTTCATTTATATCCTGGGGATATATGATCCAATTTGACGGGTCATTGGACGCATATTTTTCCAACAATGGCTTGGCTTGAAAAAACCATTCAATGGGTTTTAACAGGCGCTCTCTTTGGCTCCCTGGTGGCCGACGCTCTATGTCTCGGCGTGGACCCTGGCGTCCGGATTTTTTTTTCATGGGAAATGTGACCTGTGTTAACAGATGCCGAATCTGTGGATAGAACCGAGGTTTGAGGTTTAGAAAAGCATAGGTTTGTTTCTACACAAATGCAAAAACTGGTAGAGAAGCTGTTGAACAATGGAAGTGAAGGTTTGTGAAGGTCAGATGAGTAAATTTTGTTTGAATCTGATGAATGTAGACAGTCAACTCTCGTTTTGTTCGTGAATTTTCATCGAAGAGTGGAAAACCTTGCATTTTTTTTGCTGGCATTTTTTGGTATCTCAGGCTCGCACTATGAATATGATGCGAAGGTCATCAAGCAGGTTGGCACCTTTTGGTTTAAGCCTTTGAGCTGTAACCAAACAAGTTTAGGTATTTAAGTACACCTACATATCTGGATTTTTTCCACCCAGTTATATATTAGTGACTAGAACATAGAACAATGAAAGCCATTACAAGGATTCATATGAGCAAACCAGTATGCCCTCAAGTAGACTAACATAGCTAACTAGCTGGAAAATGGACCCAGATTGAGTCGATGATTTTCCTATTAAAAACCAGGGATATTCCAGGTACCCGTGGGTATAGCAAAATCACATCCTGGTACCCCCAAAACCTTCACAACTTTAAGATGGGTTGTGAACGGTGAAACAACTGGTTGTTTCATCTAAATGAGTTAGAGTTTCATATGAGCTAAGCTACGTATATATAATTGGAATGTCACCCTCCCAGTTTTCCATGTTTACTCCACAAAAATCCTGGCGGCCTTGAGTTGATAATTAGCTGGAGGCATATGCAGGAAGTATTGAGCGCTATATGGGCCCTGGCGAAGCTATGGGTGGTACAACCCATGGCGTGGGCTGGGGAAGGCGGAATTATCATCCTGGACAAAAAGCAGGAGAAGGGGCCAAGGGGCTTTTTGGAAAAACAAACATTTTCATCACTGCCCGGGCAAATGATACAAGTTGACTAACATGTCTTTTCACAAAAATGGGTTGAAACTAACCACCAACTATAGTCAGCTTGATTTTTTTGAAGATGTTTCGCAATTCTTCCATCATTTTTTCGAAGCCGCAACTTTGGATTTTGCACACTTTTTTTGGTTGATGTCAATTTCCACAATCAACTTGGGGCCGATGCCCAAGGAGATCAGACCGATTATGGCGAGTACAATTTACTAGGCTGGGAACTTTCCCTTACCATCCATGGGACTGGTATATTTACCTACATTTACCATATTTTACCATTAGAAACAACCATTCATGTAGGTAAATATACCATTTTCCATGGATGGTATGGGTTTGATGGGTTCGTTTCCAATGGAATTTGGAAAAAAACCAGAACCGCCAGGAGGATTTTCGGATCGGATCGGATTGGATCAAACCTGGGAGGTTTGGAGTTTTTGGCGTCCAGAAGTGGATCAGAAGGACAAACATCTCCAATCAGGTGGCGGCTTCGTTTCCCCAAGACAAAGTGACCAAAACACCACCCAAAACATCGTGATCTAGTGGAAACAAATGGGTGTTTCCAAAAATAGGGATATCCCAAAATGGATGATTTGGGGGTACCCCTATTTTTGGAAACAAAACACCCAAGTCTATTTATTCTATTTGGAGTTTTTTTGAGTTTTTTTTTTTTTGCACGGAACCCCAAAAAGGCTATTTGCTATTTTTCACAAGTACTGGTACCACTACCTGCAGCACCTTCCAAGGGGCCCAAAGCTTCATCTGCCACCCCCCAACCCAGTTGCAGGCCACGGCCCAGGTTAAGGCACCCTTCCATAAAGGTCCAGGCTACCCATGGTTTTTTCATGTTTTTTCTGTCAAACCTCCGGGAGGTTGGAAGCATTGATCCCGTACTGGAGGGAACGGGTGACCAAAGCATGGGGTGCCTGGTTATGCACCCAGACGAAGCAGACCTTACAGCAGGCGTGTGTTTCGAAAAATTCCACCAAAATTCAGGAACAGAAAGTTCTCAGTGAATCTGGGGGATGTTTTTTTTTTCTCCTGAAAAATGTCGGGGTGTTTCTTTCAGGAAGTTTTCCGAATGTTGGTGAATGATTCTGATTAGCATCTCCCGATAATGTATATCTGCAGTTCTTGTCTCTCAGTCTTGGATTGTTTTTGTTTCAATGCTTCTTTTTTTTTCAAAACTCGCAGGTGAGTAGCAATGTCCCCTATGACAAACTTGGTGGCAATTCAAACGTCACTGGACAGCAGAGATTTGTATCCCTACAACTTCAAAGCATGTTGGCATTTCTCGACTGCGACTCTCAGGCAATGTCTCTACGCCATGCTGCAGCTTACGCCGTGTTCGACAAAGAGGAGGACATTGTGAAAGCAGCCCGTAACTTGTCCCTACTGGTGCATCAGTCATTTCGAACTGCAAGTTCGCATAGTCAACCATGCACACAACACAAGGTGAGGGGTCAGGATGAGATATGATGAGTATGCCATCAGATACAAATCAGATACTATCAGATTTTATCAGATCTTATCAGATGTTATCACTTACCATCCACATATGTTATATCAGAAAAACATGTATTCCGCGTCTTCCGCGTCTTCCTTCCGATCGTTTTTTTTTTCAAGGCACTATGATGTTCACACACCGAAATCCTGAAGCCCTTGGTGGTGGAGAGTTCTTTGGAAGAGTTGCCTTTCGTATCATCCACAAAGGGCAAACACCTCGCCAGGAGCGGCAATTTTCCCGGCGACGTCACGCGAGATATCCTTAGATATCATCTGATATCCCTTGGTTTTTGGTGGGAAAAGTATACCAAATCATTTTTGGAAGATGGTACAAAACTGTATCAACATGCGTTGATGTTGATGTGATTTGATGTTATTTGGTGAAGATAGTCTGAACCGAGTGAACCGAGTTTTTCTCCCCGCATTTGTGCAATGGTTTCAAAGTTTCAACACATTTCGGCATTTAAGGGCATTTGGACATGTGTTTTCACGCATTGATGTCGTTTATGCAAGTCGTGTAGCCTCTTGCTAGCAGTTTTGGTCAAGATCATGGCATCGGAAAAGCTGCATTCTTGATGTTTGAAGGCGATCGAAGATGTTGCTGCACAGATGTCCTCATGGTTCAGCAACAAGGTCCCGGAGATGGTCGGCAAAATGGCAAAATGCCAAGAGCTAGAAGCACAGTAAAAGGAAGAGTTAGAAACCATTACCCTCCAGGGAACTACTGTAACATATCCCACTTCTGGAAAGGAAAATTATCTTCAGAAGTGCCTTGGTATGGGATGTATTAGTTCCCTGGAGGGTAACTCTTTAGTTAAGTGTTTCATATCATTTCCATACTTGGGTCCTGAAGATCCAGGAATGAAGTAGCAGACTTGATGAGATTTGTGTTGCAGTCAGTAGGCACGTGCACTTTCGGTGATTTTGAAGAGGCGGAAGACACGGCGCAAATCTATCCATCAATTCATGATTTTAAATATGTATCTATAATTTAGAATGTTTGTTGTCCAAATCAGTAAATTAGACATTGTAATCACAATGATGACACTGATGACAATGGTATACATATATATATACATACATTTGTTGTACTGACTTGTACTTGTTTACTTGATATAGGATGTATATATATATATAAATACTAGATGCAGAATGATATGCATATACAAATATTTGCATATATGCATATATACATATTTCCATAAACGAAGTCCAAAAAACATATAAACAAAAATATGTCTATTTATTTATATATATATTTATACACATAGCTAGGTGGTGGTTTCAAATATTCTTTATGTTCACCCCTATTTGGGGAGGATTTCCAATTTGACTAATATTTTTCAGATGGGTTGAAACCACCAACCAGATAGATATATATTTATATATACATATACATAAGTCTACCCAAAAAAAACGACGACGTCTTTTCAAACGGCAACGTCGAACACTGTCCGTCCGAGTCGTGACGTCGTTTTTCTTCAGGCCAAACAAGGCATTGCGAAGTTTGAGGAAGCCACAGACCCCACGAAGCCTTTATCCAAGGAGGAGTTCACGAACACATATCGAACACCCACGGGGTTTTTTGTTAACCCTCCCATGAAATTAAGATGGCCCTTGAAAATAGGAAAATTCTGTTGTTGTTGTTGTTGTTGTTGTGGTTGTTGATGTTGATGTTGAAGTTGGGTGTGTTTTCTTGTTGTTTAATTCAGTCGTAGTTGCTCCTTCCACGCACTGTTTGTTTTATCTCTACTCTCTTGGAAATTTTATCTTCCAAACATCATTTTTCAGGGGCGAACATGTAAGTTTCAGGGAGTGTCAAATCATGAAAAACTTGGCCAGAGAAAAATTCAACCAATGGCCAACCTTTAAACTCTTGGGGATTACATTTAGTAGGAAACTAAAGTTTATCAGTTCTTTAAAATTTGACTGCGGGAGAAATGGGCATTTCAATCAAAAACACTGGGAATTTTGGAACTCTATCCCAAAATCATGATCTTGGAAAATGAGGACCAATAGACATTTTGTGGGATCATTTTTTGCAAAAAAAACACGTACTGTTTGTAGAAAGGAAGGGCAAACTCCGAAAACCAGGAGTTTGTGGATGATTTGGCCATGACATCTATGGCGAGACTCTGGGATGTGGGGAAGAGCGAGCCGATCAAGGCGAGCCGCGCGAGCTGTTGATTCGTTCACTGGATGGGGATTTTGGAGGATGCGAATGGCGTGGATTCCAGATATGTTTCTAGGTGGTGGTTTGAAATATTTGTTTATTTTCAACCCGGATCCCTGGGGAAATGATTCCCAATTTGACGAGCATATTTTTCAAAAGGGGTTGAAAAACCACCAACTAGTGTTTCATCCCATTTGCCTGGATGACATATGGCGTTAGTTTCGCTAAAGTGGCCCAACTTGATCTCCTTAGTTGGAGGTTACCAACCACCTTCCGAAATCGTCGCATTTTCACCATCCCCAAAAAATAGGTCACAAGCAGAATTGCCAGGATCCTTAAAACCCCCCATCATGCAACTTGCAGGTTGGTAAGGCATCGCCAACAGAAGGAACTCTTCCGGGAAGTATCTACATCATCCTGAAGTGACCTACACATCCTACACCGGGAAAATGGCAGGGTTTTAAATGAAGAGAATTTAAAGATTGAGTGGCTATGGTTGACTATTTTCTTGGTGGTGGTTTCAAATATTTTTTATTTTCATCCCTATTTGGGGAAGATTCCCATTTTGACTAATATTTTTCAAATGGGTTGAAACCACCAACTAGTTTGTGTTGGCAAAGTGACATGTGTTTTTGAAAATATCCAGCAAAATGTGCAAAATCAGGTATCAAAACGATCTCGTGGCTGGTCTCAAAGCCGGGAAGCTCGTAACTTTGGGATGAAAAAACTGCTCTGACGACGTCTTCCAAGTTGATTGGCGTTGATATCATTTAGGCCAACGCCATGGTGGGCGGTGACAATGCTGCCCGTGCCGTTGCCATTGGCATGGTCCTAGGAGCATATCATGGAGTGAATGCAATCCCTCAGGACGGATGAACAGGCCAAAAGCTGTTTTTTTCGAGAATGGCAATTTTCATATTGGCAACATTTGGATGTCAAGAAAAAGAACATTAATGTTTTGATATACACCCCCCTAAAACTAATATGGAACATATGGAACCTTTTTTGAAAAGATGGTGGTTTGTAGATGTTTTCCTCCTTTTTCCAAAGGAGGTTCATGTCAGGTTCCATTTTTGGTTTTTTCTGGGGCGTTGTTCCCCAGGGAGTTGGGAATGGCTGATGAAGACGTTGACATTTGGCCTTCGCCTCAGGAGCTAAAGAGTACATTGAATGCGTGGCCAAAGGTGAGGAAGTTTGGCGGAAAAAACACGGCGTTCGAACGTTTTGAAACCCTGGTTGTTCTAATATCAGGGGTTATACTTTGCTCAGATATATTGAGATTGTAATAAACCACTATAAGACTTCATATGAACCAACTAGAATAAAGTAATAATACAGGAATTGCACAAGGGTTTTGGAACACATTGCCCACTTGAGTCTTGAGTTTTCCCAAATTTTCATCCAAAGAAAGGCAGTTCCTTGTAGAAAAAACCAGGTGGAGAAGCTCCTGCGCAAACTACCTCTTCTTCGAAAGAAACAATCTGAACTTTGAGAGATTCAGAGATGGCCAAGTTTCGCCAACAGATTCCTCAGGGGCAACAAGGTCTGCAGATGTTTTTTTTTTTGAACCGATCCAAGGGATCAAGTTGAGGCGAATTTCGAGGATGGTTCCTGTCCTCCCATTTTCAGAGATGAGCAATTGCCGATTTGCAGATCTCTCGCGTGCTTTTGTGGTGCATGTGTACAGACCTGGAAATTCAAAAGATGAAGTGGTAAGAAAAAAATGAACCTATTGCCAACTGCTTGTGGATACGTTGAATCAGGTTTACATGGCTAAGAATCCAATTTGCTACCACACAGAACTACTCTTGATCTAATCATTACAACCTGTTTCTTCGGTACTTTCACTACTAATTTTGAAGCTTATGAAAAGGTAAAAGGCTAGCAAATACCAATTGAGGAACGTAAATATTATGGATGTCAAATATAGACTATGATGACCATTGATGACCGAAATATGTGAAGAATGGGAAGGATAGATTGGATTGATATTATAATAAAAAAATATCATAATTATTTTTCATTTTATTTTCTAAAAAATTTGGGCAAATTAATAGAATTCCCCGGAAATTTAAATAAATATTTATTTAAAATATTATTAATCTTCGAAATTTTTAGATAAAAATTTATAATAAAAAAAAATAGATTTAATTATT
>DF245433.1:0-12792 GCA_000507305.1 Breviolum minutum Mf 1.05b.01 | reverse complement strand
CGTAGTAGTCGTAGTAGTAGTAGTAGTAGTAGTAGTAGTCGTAGTCGTCGTCGTAGTCGTAGTCGTAGTCGTAGTCGTAGTCGTAGTCGTAGTCGTAGTCGTAGTCGTAGTCGTAGTAGTAGTAGTAGTAGTAGTAGTAGTAGAAGTAGTAGTAGTAGTAGTAGAAGTAGTAGTAGTAGTAGTAGAAGTAGTAGTAGTAGTAGTAGTAGAAGTAGAAGTAGTAGTAGAAGAAGTAGTAGTAGTAGTAATAGTAGTAAGAAGTCAGTAAGTATGTAAGTAGGCACATACGTAAGCTAAAATAAGTAAGTTAGTTGCAATGCTTTCGTTGGAAAATAATTTTGAGGGGATTCATGTTGACCCATTGAAAATAGCCACCGAAAGGGTGGAACTCTCTTGGATTTCCGGTAGGAAATACACCCCTGGAAACTGACGAAATGGATATCAAAAATGATGCTTTGGAACAAGTATCTCCTTTCGAATCTGGCTATTTTCGGCAAATCTATTTTCAATCTTGGCAGTGTATTACGTAGCTAAGATTTTTTTTTGGCGCTCTTTTTTGCCATACAGTATCATATGTCCCATCCAGCTATATTTGTTTAACTCCCGGCACCAGATCATCCTTTAACAAAAACATTAGCATCAACCCAATGGTATAGAGGTTTTTATATACCCATTATAAGGATCTCCCCCCGTAAAGGCCCGGGATGACCATCCCCAACAGGCCGGGAGTGGATCACAACCGACCCCAAATGTTGCACCTTAGTCTGAAAGTCCTCGATTTCGTCATAGTCAAAGTCAAAGACCTAGAAAGATCCATCACCAGAGACTCGACCCCAGAGACGCGGGAAAACAACCGTGGGGATTTTCCTTCAGGTTCCCGCAAAATCCCAATTTGTTAGGCTTTAAAATGTGTTTTGGGCGGTGGAAAGGTGGTGGCACTATTTTTTTGATATTTTGTTCAAGCGCTGGAATGTTTGAGGTTGAATGCATTTCTTGATATCCACCTAAAACCTGTGGCGAAACCTTTTCGAAATTCACACATCCTGAACAGCTGGCACCGGAAATTTAACACTTCGCCCTCTAAAAAAGGACATTTCCAAAAGGAAAGGAAGTCGTCTTCCAAGCACCATTTTTCAGGGCTTATGTTAATCTAACATTTTGGGGGTGTAATTACTAGTTGGTGGTTTCAACCCAATTGAAAAATATGCTCGTCAAATTGGATAATTTCCCCAAAAACATCTAAAACCACCGACTAGATAACAAGAAATAGTTCTGTGTTGTTTTTTTAAAACCCATCTGAAAAATATTGAAACATATGCCCATCAAATCCTTGAAAAATACACCAAATTTTGAGGAAGCATGTAACCCAAAGAATTCCGAAACCAAAAAAGGTTTCGACTCTCCCTTGGGGCAGTAACGCGGTCCCATAATCATATACATGGTTTGACTGTTGAGCGAAGTATCCAAAGTATTCAGGATTGGAAATGAAATGCTGAAAACAGATTGCCATCTCCAGAAAGATGTGAGTATTTACAGATAGTCAGAAAAAGGCGTTGTAAAAGGTACTTTCCTTTCAAAACACAGCTGTTTTGGATGTCATATTTTCAAGCATTTGGGCTTTCAACCTGAAAAATCAATGGCTGTAATCAACGGGTGAAGCAATTGAGGGCTTTCATTGCAGGACAAAACTTACAAAATCCCATTCTCATTCATCACACAAGCAACATGATTGCTAGTTTGACAAATTCATAATGAATTTGATATGGTTTATATGGTATACATGTTGGGTAACACTGCACAATCAGACTGTATTTTTGTCGTTGAAAATTAATGACAAGCAGAAAATGGATCTAACCACACTTGGTAGTCTTGTCTCTCATGTTTGGGAACAGGTTCCACCATGTCTGCTGAACCATTCGCCAGCAGACCCTCCCCACAATTCAATTTCAACTTTAGGGAACCTTAGGACCTTAGGGCCATGCCTTCGGACCTCCCTTACCTCCATGTCAAGCTGCTCCTACCAAATGCGGTTCGTGTTGGAAAAAGTCGTCCTCCGCCTGCGGCACCGCAGGCAACGCGGTAACCACCGTTGCCTGGATCAAGGGCGACTGCTCCATGGCAGGCATGGCGTGACCCAAGGCTTCGAAGGTGGTCGGGTGGTGGATGGCGGCCTAAGCGGTGGTTTCCCAGGGTGGAAACGGCCACGTTCGCGCGCACGGAGATGAGATTTGCTCCCTTCAAATAAATTGAAGTTGAAACTGCAGGAACTTTTTATTTTTGGAGGGGAGGGAGGGGAGATATTTTTCTTTTTGGGGGGGGAAGGTGCTGGAAGAGCTATAAGATGCCTAGTCATGATGGATTCCGACAATATCATGTTTGTTGCAACTTTTCATGTGGATTCTCTTGCCACAGCTAAAAAAAGAGGACAAGAAGCTTTCATTTAATTCGCAATGGCATTCCCTAAATGATTGACTGGAATGACATCACGTGGGCCCTCATGAGGATAAACAAAAATCAGCAAACAACGAATCATTGTGCAATGAAATCCTCGGTCCTGAACCCAGCACCCTGAAAGGCATTACGGTTTCCTGTCAATGGGTAGCGGGTACCGGGAGAAAAACCACGTAAAAAGTGCGCTAGCCAAATTGTTTTCCAATTCTGGTAGGTGTTCCATTTTTGACACAAATTGGCTCAGTCAACCTCATTTCCCCTTCCAATCACCAGGTTAGTTTTATTATTTGATCTGCCAATACAACAGTTGGATTCACTGATTCATCCCCATCCTACCACACAATCCCTTCAGCATAGCATGTTTTTCCAACTCATGAAAGGCTGGAATTTGTCACTTGCTCACTTTGGCATGCTCCGTAGGTGTTCTACACGTAAGCTCCTGGTAAGGTGTCATGGTCATGAGGAGTTCGAGTCAGTCATGGTTTGAATTTGGCGTCTTGATCCTTTCATGGAAACATGGAACTGACAGGTTTTTCTCATTTCAACACATGCCATTAGATATGCTTCATTACATAGGCAGTCACTGGTAGCTCCCCAAGTAAACCTCGCAACCCCTTCCAGTGGAGTCAGGGGTATCTTAAGCATTCTTAAGCTATAGGTACACAGTACGCTCGGTAAAAAGCTACTGTAACACATGAAAGTTTCATGCATTTCATGCTTTGGGAGAACATTTCTTTTCCAAGCTGTACGTTTTGTTTTTGGGTGTCCGGCCATTTGTTTTCGCCAGCTACAGCCGACGTAACGTAGACGGCACTAAAACAAACACTTGACAAGCAATCAATCGCCCCAAATGCATCAATTTGGTAAATCGCATCCAACCATCCAATCATTGGAAGAACAATCCGTCGCCATGACCTGTCCAAAAAAGCCAAGGGTCATTATCTTACCAAACTTAAGCAATTTATACCAAGGCAAATTCCTCAAAATGACCATCCATTTGCCCAGGGCTGCATCAAGTTGTTGTTGCCCAATTGAAAAAGGGTACCCCCTGCAAACTAACGTGACAGGCTCGAACATCGCCATCCTTTAATAAGAGATACATCTTCAAAAAGGGTCCATTTTCCATTGCTATGTTAGATTACCGGAGTGTAATCATAAATGCCACCCAAATAGCCATATTTGAAAGGGCTGAAAAGGTTCGGAAAAGGTTGGACTTTTCCATTGTCATTCGTTCGTTTTCGGGCCCGAAATCCCACCCAACAAAATCATCCGCTCCAAAGCATGAAGTCCAGCTGCAAACTCATCTTTTAATAAATCCTTCAAGCCGGGCCGTTGCGTCCAAGGGACAAATAATATATAGAAATATAAGTTCAAGACCCATGGAATCTGACCAAATGGAATAATATTTCACCAACCTGGATTTTTTTGAAATAAGGGAAATTATCTTCAAAACGCTACCTTGTGGGGTGAAAACTAGTGTGAGGTCGCTACAATTTGACCAGATGGAATGTTATAAGTGAGCCCTGAAAATCAAGCGTTGGAAGATAGAATTTCTTTTTGGAAATGGTCGGATTTCTTGGGGACATGTTAATTTTCAGCCATCATCATATGGTGATTGTGAATCCACTTGCTTCTCCTGGCTTCCAATGAATCAAAACATGCATGGCTGGAGGAAAAACGTGCAAATGGCTATTCTAGTTGGTGGTTTCAACCCATCTAAAAAATATGCTGGTCAAACTGGATCATTTCCCCATAGATATAGGGGGTGAAAATTCCAAAAAAATATGTGAGTTGCCACCACCCTAGAAATAGCGAACTCGCAAATGATTGGACTCACAAATATGCCGAACTTGGATTGAAGATTTTCCATCCAAGCTGTTAGTTTTTTCCATCCACAGTATGGGTTTGTTTAACCTCCGAGGCATGGATTGGTGCTTCGACAATGTACATTGATATGGGTGTTTCCAAAAAGGGTACCCCAAAATGGGTGGTTGATAACGGAAAACCCTATTAAAATGGATGATTTGGGGGTACCACTATTTTTGGAAACATCCACATAGTACAAGATGTAAGGTATAACAGCTGATGAGCTTGGAATTTTCATTGACTTTTTTTTTGCGTAAGTATATAGATTACGTTTCAAGTTTCATCCAGTAAGTAGGGGCCGGAAAAAAGAAAAAACATAAATTTCTACATAACCACAACCACCAAGACACTTGTCCAAACCTTGGAAGTCTCAGTGTTTCTTTTCCGCAGGTGATGTGGAAGAACTAATGGAAGGCAGGCAGATTTGGGTGACCCTTCCGAAGCCGGGTTTTAAAAAACCTGCTCCCTTTCAGTGTCCTGAACCCTTCGCTGACGTTGTAACTTACTAACGCCTTCAAAGGCTGAGGACACCACCTGGGAACATCTGTCAAGTTCAGGCTGGATGATCTCAGCCAGGGTGATGAGTTTCAACTTAGACTCCATGTGTTTGAGAATGTGTCTCTTATCAAAATACATATGCGCTAAATCTGCATCAAAATCAAAATCATAATATAATTAGTGCGCTCTGATTTATTTCAAGCTGATTAATATTTGGGTAGATGTACTTTTGATGATCCTCAAACAAAGATACCTCATGTGAAAAGGAGATGGGAAAATGGCTGCTATGTAATCTATGTGTCTATGTGACAATTGAAACCTTTGGCTGGGTGCTTCTCAAAATGTTTTTTTAGAGTCTATATAAAGAGGCATCTACTTGAACCTTCAAAATGTGCTGGGATGCTTTTTGCAATACCAGTGCCAACACCACTTTTATTTACCCCTTCAACCAAAGGACACACAATCATCTTGTGCTTAGATGATTGAGAATCTACCTGCTTTTTGTGGCTAGCAATTATCAGAAGGGTGCCAAATTCAACAACTTCCCATGGTTTCTTCCCCAAACTCCATGAACAAACATCTTTCGGCTCCATGAAATTCGCCACCACATCCAGGAACTTATCAAAAGGTGCCGGTTTTGGAAGTTCGGTAGGACTCACCAATAAAGGAGTAGGCTTTCTTCGGCACAAGGGGCCGGCTTGTGACAATACTTGCTAGTTAGTCTAAACTGATGTTATAGACGTGATTAGTTGAAATATATTATCAATGTAGGATGACCATCCGAGTAGGGCACAATGGTTTGATACCATGAACCCAAACATGTTCACTTATGCCCTTCCCTGTGCCTCCACTTTAAAATGTGTCTCAGCTATTTGAGATCCAGCCACTCCTGGGTCAAATGTAGCTCTGATGGATCTCTTGTGAAGTTTCCAAAAACACGTCACTTGTGAAGCCGTCCAAAATGCGTCCAAGTTCTTGAAAAAAACATGTCAAACTCACTTTTATTAAAAAAACACTTCTTCAGAATTTTCTTTGTGGCCAATAAACAAATGGAAATTGGAAACAAAAACAACAACGCGTCTTTTGCGGAATGGAAAAAAAGGTGCCATGAATGGCTTCATGCCGCATTGAAAAAAAGTGCAATCTCTAGACTCTAGAAGTTACATGACAGTTTCTAGAGATGGACAAAAAATCACATCAAACACCACCTGAAACTAACAGTTCGCAACTGCTAGGCAACAACATTTTTCTCAAACACATCAAACTCTTAGGGTTGAATTCATCCCCGGTGAAGCTGTCATAGTTGCAGAAAAACAGTCCGGAATGGACGAGCTTATGAAGAGATTGTCAACAGAGATTTCTGGTTGCATTGATGGAGATTTTAAATGGTATGTCAGAAGTCACTGCTTGGAAACATACACCACTTAGTATCAAGTAAAAGTATTGACCTCATTTGGGTGTTGTCTGACCCATGGGCCCCTACCACTTACTTCCAACAAATCGAAATCATTGCGTTACAACTCCCCGGCGTTGTATGTGTTGACATACCTGGAAGTAACTCCGATTCAGCCAAGCCGGTAGGCTAAGGGCATGACATTTCATCAGTCGCTGCTATATACATGGTCCGCGGCCCACAAATCAAAGAATTCTTGAATCTCTTTACTTTATTTTCTCTTTATTTTGAATGAAACAAATATGACGGGCTATTTTTTCAAGGGGCAGTTCTGTGACATTGGCAATGCCAAAAAAGCACCTATACTAAACTTGGGAACAGACAAACCTACCAACTTAAAGGTTGGAGTGGGACGCCATGATGTGGCTATATGGAAACATCAACTTCAAACTAAAGAAGATGCTCGCCTAGCTGCCCAATCATATCCCCAAAAAATCACCACCTTTTACCAAGCCATCTTACATCCTAATACCACAAAACCAGATCACAAAAAAGGACCCTTATGCTAAACTCATACTAAAACTACCTTTTGAACGTGTTTTACCATCCAATAAACTACCTTTTTATACCTTTTTGAGTTCAGTCGATCACCCAGCGTTTCATCCACTTATATACAACCCGCCTGCATGACCACGATGTGATGCAGAGTCATCATGGATCTTGAGATGTTCAGGCTTTAGGTCTTCGGTCACCTGAAAACGGTGGAACTATTCCTCCCTGGAAGTTTAACATGGCCCCTGAAAATAAGCCATCCCAAAAGGAAAGTAATCTTCCAACCATCATTTTTCAGAGGCTATGTTAAACTTCCGGGGTGTAGATTGGTTCTATTTGGTTCCGAAAAAGATCAGCAAATTTAGGATTGATGTTCTTTTTATTGTCAATCTCCCCGACCCAAGCCACCACCTGAACCTTGGAAACCCATTTTTTTTTGTACCGGAAATGACTCTCAATTAGCCTTTGCTCCGTGCGAAGGTGGCCTGGTCTGGGGTCAATCTAAGGCACAACTTTCCCCAAAAAAAATGGCCACGTGGACCCGACTCAAAAACAAGACGTGAGCCACGAAAAAAAAAAACCTTGTTACATTCCATGATAGTGGTTGGGTAATAGGCGTGCCAATAATGGGATATAATAAACTTTGCAAAAATGGTGGTATAACCCCCTATATAACCCAACCTTGTTTTCAGTAAACTCACGCGAGATCCCCTGTAGTCCAGCATCTTCAGCATTGAAAGCATACCGCAACTAGTGAATGGGAAGGTTTCAGGAAGGTTTCAGGGTTCCAACCCTCGCAGCCAAACCGCAACTTTTCTCGCCAGAAGTGGTCCTGCCGTATTGTCCTGCACACTTCTGCAAAGTCGACGTCCCTTCTCAGTTGAAGGCGCGGAAGCACTGCAGCAAACGGGTTTTCGCAGTGTCTGGAAGGTGTTTCAATATCCAAGTAAATTTTAAATACTCAACAAGTTGGAAACATTCTATTGTTGTAGTTAGGGTCCACAGTCCTGCTATCTCTACGCAGCGTTGTGATCAACATCCTTCCAAAAAATGCATGGGGCTATCTAGACAAGCTCCCTGCAATCTCCAGGATACATGCTGAAAAATCCCGAAGATTGTGAGGTCAGGCTACACCTTTCCATTTTTTCAAATTCGTGAAGAAAAATCAAACATTTATACATGGTAAGTTGAAAAGACACATTGTGAGATGCTTTTTGTCTTGAAATGCGCCTGTATACTTGGATGATGGCTTGATAGGGGTGATAAAATCCTAGACAATGCCGACTAAATTGCAATCATCCTCCTAAAAACATGGCATAATACCCTTCAATAGTGGAATTATCATTGGAATATCAAAAAATGGTTTTTAAGAGCAACCAGCAAATGCCTAGAAATATGCATGAAATAAGTTGGGTCCAAATACAGAACACCTAGTGATAGTGGAATCTTTTGTCTTTCGCCATATCGCCCAGAGTAGTAACATTGGAAAGTGAAGGTTCTTGTTGGGATGATATTTTTTTGAATTTCAAATTTTAACTATATGTCAACCCCGGATTAATAAACCCCATGGTTGTTTAATTGGGGGGGTCCCATTTTAAAGGGGATTTATCACTTTTGGGGATACCCCTCTTAATAATCACTATAGGGGTTTATTAATCCGGGGTCAACATTATATTCAAAAATAACTGGTTATAGATATTTACAACTTAGATCAATTGGGGTCTTGCCTTCAAAACACTGGTGACCACAAGTGGGTAATGAAAGGTGAATTTCTGTAGGTCCTGTGTAGTAAAAAAGTGGTGATTCTTATCCACTGTGCAGAAGGGTTTTGCCAAACCCTGAGAAATATAGCTGAAAGTGAGCAACGGTTACATCTTGTGATCTTTTGGAAAACTATGGGAAAACTCGATGTGTTTGAATAGCTTAGCTGGCGATGGGATTACGAAGTCAACAAGTCAAAAAACAAGCCACGCATAGCCACAACATGTAGGAACACCCATATCCCAAACAATCCATGTATGGTATATTTACCTACATTTACCATTTTTACCATTAAAAACAACCAAATGTAGGTAAATATACCATACATGGATCTTCTGGGTATTATTTTAAGTTTACTAGGGGGCAAAATGGACACGCAAAATTGTGATATTTGGAGACTCTGAAATGCCAAACTCTCATTTTGAGGGCCCATGGTACATGTTCCAAGTCGGCAAATACACTGTTCACCTCAGTAAGGATGATGTGATGTGTAAACCTACAGACCTATGGGAAGACATGGGGATGGAATTCCAACACATTCCCAAAACAATTGTCTTCGCGCATCCCTCGCCCATCTGAAACCACAGTCTGTCTGCCGATTTTAGGCTGAAATCACATCGGAAAGTGTTGCGAATGGATTTGCTTTAGAGATTACACCGAGCAAGCGTGCATCAGGCAAAGCCAGTCGAAGATTCTGGGGGTTTGTTTTCAGTTCACGAGCCACGCGGCTGCAAACATCCACTGTTCTCTCAGATTTTTGTGCTTTCAATCGTAGCACCTCCAGACCATCCAATCCAACACAAGTCAGAATAACGCTTGCATCATCCTCAAAAAGAAAATCCACTTGCACAACACGGTCTTTCCCAAGCATAGGGAGGAATGTGAAATGACAAACATAGCTAACGTTCGGAGATGCGGAGCCACTAGACCTCAATGATGGAATGTTGCACTTGCCCTTACGATTTGAGCCGCAAGCAACAGCTTGACCATCACTTCTAAGAAGCACTGTGTTACTATCTCCGGCAGAAACCTGGATGTATGAAAGTCCTTCATCCAAGGGTGGTATGCTACACTGTCCCTCCCTATTGCTGCCGTAAGCAACGGCTTGACCATCACTTCGGAGAAGCACTGTGTGAAATTCTCCTGCAGAAACCTGGATGTATGAAAGTCCTTTATCCAAGGGTGGAATGCTGCCTCGTCCATCAAAATTTTGACCGCATGCCACAACTTGACCATCACTTCTGAGAAGCACTGTGTGGGTATCTCCTGCAGCAACCTGGGTGTATGAAATTCCTTCATTCAAGGGTGGAATGTTGCACTGCCCATCACGATTCCAGCCGCAAGCAACAGCTTGACCATCACTTCTGAGAAGCACGGTGTGCCACCGTCCTGCAGCTGCCATTGCCTCCAGGTGTCGTAACGCACCTTTTGAAAATGCGATCTCACGGTGGGTATCACAAGTTCAGAACATTTGGAAGGCAAGTGGAAGATATATACCTGTTCGTGTTGGGATCTTGTTGTGCCAGTTGTACTCTCTCGCTTCTTTTTCTGTTCAAATTTTGAAAAAAAGTGCTGAAAGTTGAATGCTTGGATGTCACTTGTTTGAAGTCGTTGATTGTGCAACAACATCACCATGGGCTGCTTGAGGCTGATTTTTGGACATAATAAGCCCGTCAGTCTTTGTGAGTTCAATGTCAACCCGCAATTGAAGCTCAGTAAGTCGTAGGTAAAAATCGAGGTAAGGGCGGTAAGGGGAGGGTCTCTCTTAGACTGGCCATTCAATCAATTCATCATTGGAATATCAAAAAATGTCAGTTTCGTTCCATGTGCAAATATAAAACCCAGTACACCCCCGAAAACTAACATATCCTCTGAAAATCACTGGTTGGAAGATGTATTTCCTATTGAAATAGTCCCTTTTTAGGGAACATATTAGTTTTCGGGGGCGTACCTACATTTACCATAAAAATCAACCATTCATGCAGGCAGGTAAGTATACCGTTCGTCCCATGGATGGTATCGGTTAGTTTTCCGGGGTGTAAATGCCCTTCTTCATAGCCCATCACACTGCTGCACCTTCTTTCGGATGCCGTTGGCAATAGGCCGATTCTGTCCCTCGGCTCGGCTCCTCCACCAAGTCGGAAGTTTTTTCAGGGAAACAGAACCCATAAAGATCCATGGGACGGGTATATTTACCTACATGAATGGTTGATTTTTATGAGGGAAATGTATAAGTAAGTATATATATATATATAATACGTGGATCCTATGGGGATAAATCTGAAGATTTGTTTGTTCAAATGCGTCTGTTTTTTTTTCACATTTTTTGACTGCTGACTACTGGCGATTTTTGCAAGGTTTTTTTTGCTCGACTTTATATAAAATGAAACCAATAAACATCTTAGACTTATCACAAGTCAAACCAAGGTTGTGAGTTGTTGACCAAACCAAACACAAAGAAACCAGAGGTCTAGTCTATGGGGATCTTCTTGAGTTTTCCGTCCATAGACCTGGATGAATTTTGTAAGTGGTTTTTGGTTTCAACCCCATTGAAAAATATTAGTCAAAATGGGTTCACCTTCCCCAAGCTTCGGGGTGAAATTTCCCAAAAAATAATTGAGAAACCATCACCAACCTAATAACCTAGGTAACCTAAAGATGCAACATCTAGGAATTCCCGAGCTAACCAGGTTAATTTCACTTAACTCTCAAACATGCTTGGTTCTCTAACCGTGCCTTGAGACAGAGGGTCCCGCGCCATTCGCCGCGGAAGATCCCTGACCTGGTGTCGCTGGATTTCTGGGCGATGGGGGAGGGTATTGCTGTGATAGTGATAGTTTGCTGCTAAATGAGCGTTCAAATCTCCGGGGGGTATGTAAAACTTGAACATGGATATCCGAAACAGCCGTGTTTGAAAGAAAAAACCCGGTCACAAAACCGGTCATTTTCAAAAATCCATAAAAAGGAATGAAACTGATGAAGGATTTGGCAAAAAAAATCGCATTCCAAAGGATGCGATCACAACCTACACATATACCTACACATTTACAAAACGCAACCCATATCTTGCACTGACTTATGGTGATTTTTTTTTTAGTAGAAAATCAACAGCAGCAACTTCTCGACCTTGCTGACTGCTCTTTGTAGATCTGAATTTCCACCACAACCTCAGCTGATCAAACCCTAAGGATCCATACCCTTCCCTAGAGTAGGTTTGATGGTCCCAATCCCATCCCCACAATAGGAGTGTAGGGTTAATCCCTTTCTTAGGACATACCTGGATCCTTAGGGAAAATGTGGCCAACTTGGAACTTGACAAGTTGAAACTCTAAGATTTGTAACTGGTTGGTGCGAACCACCCCCACCTTTGTTGCTTTTTTGGTGACAGAATCGGATCGAACTTTTTGGTAGGTTTGAGTTCAGCCAAAAGTTACACAAATCAACGCAAAACAGGAGGATTTCAGATTGTTGAGCTGTTGAACCAACACACATATGTCGTATGTCATATGTATCAATTTTTTCAACTTTCTCAAGGGTGAAACCCTTGAAGTCCAACTTTCAGAGTCTGGAATGTCTTGGAAGGGCCTTTTTTAGAATTAAAAACTCGAAATGATGTCAATTGGGTAGACCTTCACCCTGTGATAGTGGAAAGTGAAGGTTAGTCTTGTCCCCTTCATAAAACTGACTACTGTAGATTCTTTATCAACTGTTATAGGGTGGGGGGTGGACTGGACCCAAGATCTCAACAGTTAAGATTTGAAAAAGCTTCACTTTCACATACGGTTGGCCCTTATGTTAAGAAACCTTATTAGACAAGAAACTAGAGTCTCGAGCAGGGGCTAAGTAAATTAAAACTCTGGCCCGGGAAAACGAACTTGGTTATGAATATGGAAATAAGGTTTCGAATGTGGATTGCTGGATCCCGGGGAGCCCGGCCCCTTGAAAGCACGACAAGACCCAAGACAAAAACAGAAGTGCAAGCACCCGAGCGGTGGTGGATTCGAGCCTCTCTACATAATGAATAATACATACTTACAAACCTGGATTGAAGACCGAAGCCCAGCGCCTCAACCAGGAAGCGCAAGGCCGCTGCTTTAGGAGGGGAGGCTTGCGAATATGGACAAAGAATGTGGCAGGCAAGGCCGGCCAAGGAAGACGGAGGGTTGTTTTCCCGTCCAAAATTAACATTGTATTCACCGACTATTTCATCATGGTTGCCCGACTCCTTCATTGTGGGTTCCCCTGACTCGTGTTGCAAATTGAGTACGACT
>DF245432.1:1137-18168 GCA_000507305.1 Breviolum minutum Mf 1.05b.01 | reverse complement strand
ACGGGTTGTTGGATTTTCACAGTGTTGGGATCATCTTGGGTTGGAAATGCGCGGCACTGATGAAGAAGACCAGGGTCGACCAGCAAGGCAACATTCTCGTACTAAGCCGCAAGGCCAGGACGAAAAGGGAGCCATAGCTGGGACCATTGTTGCACCATCCAAGACAAACCATGGCGAGATCACTTTGGATCTATCCGCGGCGGGCGGGTCCGGCGGCAGAGGAAAGACAAGAGGAAGACTAAGGAAGACAGGCGGACAGGACGACAGACAGGAAAAGGAGAAGGGGGGGGTGGGGGAAGCAGGAGCTACGGGTAGGGGACGTCCCCAGCAGGCGCATTAGCCCATGTACCCTGCTGTCATACGAAGGGATTCCCCTCGCGTTGGCCTCAAAGACGGGAAGGGGAGGGAGGGATGGGTGAGGATAACCGATTTTTTTTTTTTTCCCCCTTTTGGTGGCCACGGTCGGCCCAACATGGACGGCCCCGAACCACTCGGAGTGTAGGGATAAAATTGGGAGGGACTGGTTGTACAACTCCTGACGGCCCTAACCAGACAGCCCAGAGCGATGACCGGTGGAAGGTGGTGCGGGTGGTGAAGGTGCAAATGAGTGTCACTCAAGACGGCCCTAAATGGACGGCCTCGAGCGAGTGAAGGTGTGGAGTGTTGGTTGGGGGAGAAGGGGGAGACGATGGCAACCACTCCTGACGGCCCTAAATGGACGGCCTGGAGCGTGACTAGGTGGAGTGCTAGAAGTTCAGGTGTATCAGGGTGTGAGGTGCGGTGGCGCCCCGGACGGCCCTAAATGGACGGCCCAGAGTGTAGGATGGGGATGCATGTGGTGCGGGAGAATGGGGAATACGAGCGCACTCCGGACGGCCCTAAATGGACGGCCCAGAGCACTGAAGGTGGGGAGGGAGGGTGGGAGAAGGGTGGGGTGGGATTCGGATGAGGGGCGGTACGTGTTGTAGGGTACAGCGCACTCCGGACGGCCCTAAATGGACGGGCCCAGAGCACTGAAGAGGGAAAGGGAGGGTGGGAGAAGGGTGGGGTGGGATTGGGATGAGGGGCGGTACGAGTCGTGGGGGTACAGCGCACTCCTACCCTAAATGGACGGCCCAGAGTTCAGATTAAGGGGAGTGTTGTGAATTACTTGGTTTTGCCTTTACCTTTCCCTTTATCTGTACCCTTACCTTCAGAGCGAGGGGAGTCAGGGGGACTGACATCAGGGGGTGTGTCTTTACCCTTCCGCTTGCCTTTGCCTTTGCCTTTGCCTTTTCCCTTGCCCTTTCCTTTGCCCTTGGGAGGGGGGGGGTACGGCTACGTGATTCCCCCCGGGAGGCGAGGTCGTACATTTAGAGCGGGAGCGGGCATGGAGCCCGAAGGGCCTTGCGCCGGCGAGGCACCGGCGAGAGGAGGGGCTTCTGCAACAGTCGACAATTTCCGTTGTAAGACGTGTGTAAAAAAACTTTAGCGCTCCGGCTGATCGAGTAAATTCTTGAGCGGTGTTGCGAGCATGTTCCCTAGAGTTTGCTAGGTGCTGGGCGATAAGTTGGCTGCATTGAGGGAGGCCGATGATTCCGTCGAAAAACGAAAAGAGAGCCATGGGGATAAACGGGCGGGTAGATTGATTAGGGTGCGTGCGAGAGGTGACCCGAGGGGCACCTTCGCGCAACCACCGGGCGACTGTGTGGTCCAATGCTACTGGTGAGTGCGTAAGTTGGCCGGTGCCATTGGAGGGGTCAGGGACGCGGAGAAAGGCAGGGTTTGTGACCATCGCATTGGTTTGGGAGAATGTTTGATGTAATTGAATTGCGTTGCGCAGGGATACTGCTGTGTCCGGACGCGTGGAGAGAGAGATTAGCAAAGCGGTGAGCGTTGGGGTCGTCGGGCGCAGGGCCTGGGAGCGGGAAGCGGAGTGTCCAGTTGAGGCGGTGTTGGATGATGTCCGCGTTGGGGGAAGCCAAAAATGGAATGAGGCCGGGGGGAACGTGTCCAGCAAGAGCAGTGTTGCGTGCAGCCGTCAGGGCAATTTCAGTACCCATGATAGGAGATCGGTATTGTGTGCGTTGTTTGACTATGTAATTGGCTCGTGAATTGGTGCCGTCCGCAACGGGGTCGGTGACAAGACTAGCGTTAGGTTTATGATTGGCCAGGACATAGGCACCGATGCAAGGGGGCAGGTGAACAGTGAGATGGCTTGCAAGCAGGAGCGAGTCTTCGGTAGTGCCGATTGAGCTCCATTAGACACAGCTGGTTTCCCAACAGGGTATCATTGGGAGCTCCATCTAGTCTGGCCGGGGTGGCTGTATTGGTTCCATGCACCAAATGATGGTGCCAAAATTGATGCGTGAAGAAGACGGACTCGATTTCAGGGAGATCGAAGTTAGAGGTAGCCGGAGCGAGGATGTCAACGATGACAGACGACAAGGTATGAAGGAGTTGGTTTAAGAGTTGGAGTGTAGAGGGGACAATTTGTGCCTGCAGCAGGCCGCTAAGGAGGTGGGTGTGGAAGTGTCTATCCAGTTCAGGTAAGACTCCTTTTAGGTCCAGCACAAGAGTGGACCAGGGATGAGAAGAGGACAAGCCAGCCAAGGCGTTATAGAGTTGGTGGTCAATATCCAGTGGGGTGGACGGGGGGTTATCAATGGCTGCTATTAAGCGCTGGAAGGCCTGAGTGGCAGATTGGCTGAGAATTTCAGTGTCGTGATCGGATTCGCGAGGTGGGTGAGAGTCGGAGGGGTCTACACCGGTCGAAATGACAGGCGGGGCGCGTAAGATTGTTCCAAACGGATGTCGGCGTGTGTGTTGAGGTAAGTTTCGGTGGCATCTGCCGTTGGTGCCCCGACGGGGAGGCGGTTGCGGGGAGGATGCGAGGTGGGTTCGTGGGGTGAGGGGATCCAATGGTGGACCGGTTGTCCGGATTCGATGGCCAGGGCGCTATGGAAAAAGGATGCGGGCAGGGGCACCTTGGGCGTGCCGATGATGCCTTTTTTGGAATCAAGCATGAACCAAGTGAACCCAGCCTCGAGAGTGGCTGGGAGATTTACAAATAGGTACAAACCATGGCGTTGCTGGTTAAGGGGAGAATGATAGACCAAGTCGGACATTTCAGAGTGTCGCGAGGCCTGAAGTTTGAGAGCAATGTTGAGGGGGTTGCCTTGGCGGGAGGACTGGGTAGTAGGGTGAATGCCGTCCCTCCGCAAGGCAGTTAGGGTTGGTTTACGGCAGAAGTATACTCCGAAAGGGGGGATGTTGGACACGGTCAGCGGGGCGGAGGGAGACGGCGCAGAGCGACGGTGTGCTGCGGGAGCAGCGCGGTCCAGCAAGGGGCGCGGTAAGTCGGAAGACAGGTTTCTGGTGGGCCCCCGGTATTCGCCTAGAGTGAGTCGGTATTTGCGGCGTCGGTTATCGAATGCGACAAGGTTGAAGAGGGCAGCGTCGTCAAGAGGGGTGGACGAGCCGCCTCGGGAGAGAGTAAAAGGGCGGTTGTAGAGGATGGTGTTTGTATGAGGATCTTGATTGCCCGGTACTGCTGGCCCATCGTAGCGCTTGAGGGCAGAGAGGTGGACCCAGCCTTGACGAGAGCGAGGGATGTCATCGGCTTGAGTTAGCAAGCTGACGAGGTGGTCAATTTTCTCAGCGATATTGTCGATCCAACCCCCAGTTGTGGGAAATTCATCGCGTGGAATGATCCGGACAAGGTCGTCTTCGGGAGGGGTGGGATCGACAACAGTGGGATGGCGAGGTACAAAGATGGTCCAAGGGATTTGCTGGGCGGAGAGGGTACGATGTAGGAAGTTGTAGACATGTGTGGTGTCATGACGGGTGGCGAGTGGTTCAACGATTTCGGTCGAGAATTCAGATACTACGGAAGAGTCGAGGAGGGCCCCAAGGATTTGCTCGGTGAAGTCAGGGACAATTATCGCGCCGTAAGCGGCGAGCCAATCTTCAGGTTTTAGGGTCGGATGAGAGAGACAATCCTGGGAGTGGAGATAGTTGATACCCTGCATGTAGAGGTTTTTGGCTCCAGTCGAGAGGAAGTCAGGTGGCGGAGGCTCCTCGTAGTCTGGTAAGTCTGGAGAAGTGGTAGCTGGGGAGGTGGCCGGCAATGGGAAGAGGGAGCGGCGGCGGTGGGTTTGGGGTAGACGAGCGAATGGGATGCTTGTGACTGAGGCCGTGAGAGGGTCGGGTAAAGAAATGGGATCCGGAGGCGGGCAGCCGCCGTCGGGAAGGGGAATTCCACGATTTTGGAGTTTTCGGTGAGTAAGAGGAGGCAATTACGACCGAAGGAAATAGTCGCTGGAGTGGGAGGGGAGCCAAACAATTTACCACTCCATTCAAAACAACCTGCGGAGAAGGTATGGGTATTGCTAGGGGGTGATGTTGATTGAGGGATAAGTAAAAGTATGCGATTTGGGCGTTGTATGTGAGGGCAAGGCACAGGGGCATGGGGTCCCAGGTGCCGAAAGTGGAGATTTGATGGGTATGTAGCCAAGAGGCCGCGGTGAACACAGCTGGGACCGTGTTCTGTTTTCTGCGTATTTTGCCAATGAATGGTTTGCATTGTGGTGAGAATTTGTTTTGGGTGATTTTCGCGAAGATCCGCCAACTATGAGCAGAGTTTGAAGTATTTTGGAAGATTTTGAGTGGAAAGTGAAGATTTGATTTTGGTTTTGGGTCGGAACAGATTCAAAGCTATTTTGACGATGTCAGTTTGGATTTGAGTGTTGAAACTCCAAAGTCGTTTCAACAGTTTGTGAACTATGTTTTGAGGAAGATGTCTGAAAAGCTTTTTCACGATACTCGTGGCTTACAGGCAGAGGGTTCACAAAGAGAACATAGCAGCATGTCAGACAAACATGACATAGCTAAAGAAACGTCGTCACTTTCCTGTGTGTGTGTGTGTGTGGTAAAACAGAGAGCTTGTGATTCCACCGTCGGGTTCTTGAAGTCACGTTGTCTTGCGGTTGTGGACTTGTTGGGACTTGACAGACTGACGCGTTGTTCTGCATTGGAGTTGGGTTATTTGTGGATTGGGTTCCAGCTCTGCGAGCGACTAGTGGTTGTAACCTGATTTTTCGTATGGTAGCGGAGCGCTGTTGAGTTTTGACCTGAAGTTGTGGGGTTGTGCCAAGGATTCGTGATGCAAGGGTTTCCTTTTGGTGCTGGTGTGCCTCCTGGGTGCTTGGGTCAAGGTCCAGGGATGCAAGGTAATGCAGGTTTGATGTCGCCGACAAGAGCTGAACAAGGTTGTGCGGGTGTCCCAATACCTCCAAGTACTCCTAGTTCACGAAGTGTAGTGCAGAATGAAGGTCAACAAGCAAATGGTGGTTTTTCACAAGCACAGCAAGCAAACATAGGGCAAACAAGTAGGCAAGATGGGGTTGGAGCATGTTTTGGTGCTGGAACTCAGATGCCTAGTGTGCCGGTGTTTGGAACTCAGTTGTTTCCTGATCTTGGAATTCGTCCTGGTGTGGGTCAAGTGGATTTGACATCAGGTGTAACGGGTTCGAACCTGAATGGAAGTGCAATGGGTCAGAATCCTAGTGGAAGCTGGATTCCTAGACAGTTTGGTCCTCAAGTTAGTGGTCCGGCTCCTATGTATGATCCCCAGCATTCTGTTTTGAGTCAAATTTCGCAGTTAGTAGGCAACTTAGACGCCAATCAGATGAGAACGTTGCATCAAGTGTTAGGGGAGCAGCTTGGACGTCAGGGTCGAATGCTGCCTGAGTTTTTTGGCGCGATGCCTAGAGAATCTGAAGTAGGTGGTCAGTTTGGAAATCCTTCGATGACGTTGCCTGGTGGATGTTTTGGTGAGTCTGAGAAGGGTTCAAAAGACGTTTTTGCTAAGTCAGAAAAGTGGTTGGGTCCTGCACCTACACCAGAGGTATCGAAATGGTCTTCTAGGGAGTCAGAAGCGTCAGGGTTTGCAGAGTATCTCATGCAGTTGTCAGCCTGGGCCTCGCAAGCAAGCTTGGACTTTGCGGCTGAAATCATGGATGCAAGTCGGTGGCCTGGGACGATTGCATGGCAGAAGTTGTCAACAGAGCAGAGGAGTAGATCAACTAGATTGCTAGGGATTTTGAAGACAGCCTTTGCTTCTCATGCTAGGACAGCCATGTTAATCTCGACGTTCTGTGAAGGTGTGAACTTGCATCGGATGCCGAATTTTGGTCATGAAGAGTTGTGGATGCGTGGTCAGGCCTCGAATGGATTTGAATTGCTGAGGCAATTGACGCTTGAATACTCGATCAAAACTCGGTCCGAGGCTCTGTCGCTTAGATCCATGTTTTCTGGAAAGACATTTGCAGTGCAAGGGTCAGAAACAAGTGCAACTTCCATCGTTAGTGACACTATTAGGAAAATAGATCTGGAGGTAGCCAAGTTTTCACGTTTGATTTCGACACTGCCAGCATCAGTAGACACCACGGGACTGGGTATCTTGGATGCGGATTTGGTTGTGCTGCTGTTGAAGAGTCTCCCCCAAGAAGTCAAAACATACTGTCTTCATCATACCCCGGGTGAAAGTTATGGGGATTATAGGGAAACGGCCAGAAAGTGGGAACATCAGCAAAGATTGTTCATGGAGCTTCCTGGGTTTTCACAAAGTAAGAAGGTGTATGAGGTGCAAGGTGATTCCAACACTGAATGGTTTGACATGACTGAAACGGACCAAAGTGACAATTGGTGGTATGTAGATAGCATGGGCCATGATAAGAGCAAGTGTAGTAAGTGTGGAAGCAAAAAGCACCAGTCGCACGAGTGTTCAACAGACATGGCAAAAGTGAAATGCTATAGATGTCACCAAATGGGTCATGTATCAATGAATTGCCCGAATAAAGTTGTGTCTAGTGGTTCGTATGGTAAGTCAGATGGAAAGGGCAAGGACAAAGGAAAAGGGAAGAATCATGTGATGAAAGGAGATTGGTTAAAAGGAAAAGGAAAAGACAAAGGCAAGCAAAAAGGAAAAGACAAAGGAAAGAGTAAATCTAAGGGAAAGCCTTTTGGGAAAAAGGGTAAAATGAATGAGATGGTAGAAACGTCAAACGAAGACTTGTGGTGATTCGTACTGGAACGAATGGCAGTACGACGTTTCGCAAGTGTGGAACTCAGAGTGGCCAGTGTATGACACCTCGAATGCATGGGACTGGCAAGAGTCTTGGCAGGATTCGTGGCAGAGTCAGGCACCTAATCAGGAAACTTCGAATAAGCCGGATGCTGGTGCTGAGCCTAAAGTGGAATCCTTGATGCTGAGTCCTTTGATTTCTGAGATTTTTGAGGTAGTAGATACTGGTTTGTGGTTGGATGACAGTTGTTTTCATGGTGAGTTTGAGTTTTTTGACGATGTTTCGGTGTTTCAAGTAGATTTGACCTGTTGGACGAAGAGATGTTTCTGTGATTGTGCTGCCTGTTTTCATGCTCAACATGCCTTCTCTCAGGAGATTTTGCGTGCGAAGCGGCGTGAGCAGGTAGTCCAGTCTTGGCTTGCTGGGGAGTCGCGGTGTTGTAGGGAGCTCGCATTGCTGCGCTGCCGTGGGTGTGGGGCTGTGGCTGATGATGAGCTGTGCCACTGCTGCGCTGTAGATCTATGAGATGACCATGCTATGCCTTCTGCTTCTGATAGTGCGCAGGTGCTGAAGTCTGGAGGTGTTGGTGGGCGAGGTTTGTCTCAGGTTCAGGGGTCTACAAGCACACAACAGCAAGCAGGAATGCAGCAGCAACATTGGGGTGTCCGTCAGCGAGCCGTGGAAGGTGAAGATGGTTCTGGACATGATCAAAGGTTGGTTCCTGAGTCTTCCCAAGTTTCAGAAACTCCTCTTGCGTCAGATTTGATTTCACCGATTCAGCAGCGAGTGACCTTGTTGAGAACGAATGTGCCAACGTTTTTAAATGGACCAGATGTTGAGACCGTGTCGAAGGCAGCTGTTTTTGAGTCGGTGTTTGATGTAGTGTCGCCACTTTTGACTGAGATTTCCATGACGGATGAGTTGTGTCCGGTTGTGATAAGAATTCGGCCAGGGCCTCGGTATCAAGATCTTCCGCACCAATTGTAAAGATTCCGTGCCTATAAGCGCACTGCGTGAGGAGAGAATGGAGAGAGGAACCAACATATTGGGTAGCGGGGGGAAGCATGATGACTGATAATCCTTTGCTACGCGTGAGGGCCACAAGATTTCGAGCGTCTGCTTCGTCGGATGAAGCGATAAAAGATGTGAATTTAGCGGAGAGGAAGAGCGAGGCAGAGCCTCCGATTCCGATAGCTTTTACTGTGTTAGAGATGGTGCAGTAAGTAACAAACCCGCGAGGGTATGTTAACGCAATATTGACAATGGTGGGCAATGATGCACGAGATTCGAGTGTTGATTGTAGGGTGAGATCAGCCGAAATGAGCTTGTGGATGGCCAGGGTTGTAACCGCTTGTGCGACTGGCGTGATGGTGGTACCTTGGTGGTTGGTGAACTGGAACTTTTCCAGGTTCTCAGCCAAAAAATCCTGGCGGTAGATACAAGCGAGATAGAAGTCGTAGAGGGTAGGAGGGTAATCGGGGGCGGCTGCGCCCATGAGGCTTTCAAGATCATCGATGGTGTCATTGTGAGGCGCAAGGAGAAGAAGCTTGGAACTCTCATGTCGGAGATGGATGCTGCGGGCGGTGAAGTATGAGATGACTGCGGCAACGCGTAGAATAGAAGGTCGTTCCATATTGTTGGACTTGGCGAGTAGAGAAGGGTGCCATTGAATGGCGCGGTAGCCAGAACAATGGTGAGGGGTGTTATGCATATCGTGGTAAGTGCGGGTTGCTTGTACTTCCGCAGGTGTGTCTTCGAAGTGGCCGTAACGCAAGAGGCCATCGTCAAGTTGTCGGTGGAGGTGTGGGTAATGGGTAGCTACTTGGGTGAAATACGGGTCGGCAGGACAACGAAGAGATTGAGGGAGAATAAGGTTGAGCATAATGTCGGAAATGGCGGTTACGCCTTCTGCCTGGTGGACGGTGGCGGGGCACAGCGCTGCGGGATATGTGTTGGATAACAACAGAGAAATAAGGCAATGGACATCGGGGTCATCCGGGAGAAGGTTAGAGAAGGGGGAGATTGGACGGAGAGCACGAGTAAGTTTTTCAACAAATTCAGAGGGCAGTGACGGGAAGGGGCTGTGGAGAAATCCAATGGATTTCATGGCGAGTTTGGTGAGGAGGGCTTCCTTGGTAGGTTCACCACCGGTGCCGGATCGAGTCTGTTCTTTATCGCCGATAAGGAGTTGGAGACAACGTCGGTCGAGGAAGCTTGCGAGGATTGTTGAGCCGGCTTGACCGCCTTGCTGAGCTTCATCATTGATAGCAACCTTACAAGTGGTGAGAAAAGTCTGAAATGCTGGGTGCTCCCGACATAGGTCGCGTAACAGGGAGCCCTGCATGGGTGATGAGAAGGCAGCGGAGGGAGGAATCATTACGTAGGAGTTGTGAGCGGTCTTCAGGGGTGCAGTCCAGTGGCGAGGAAGATTTGACTTGATTAGCTAGGCAGCGTGCGTACTGGTCTCGAATGCGTGTTGAAGCGTCCTGTAAAAGAATGTCAATGCGGTTGCGAGGGGGAGGTTGGGTTCTGCGGTAAGTACACAGTTTATATCCAGGATGGAAGAGAGAACTACGAGGAGGAATGATGCGCTGTATGTCTTGCCTGAGCCGAATATGCCTTGGACGCAGAGCGTGGTGTGGCCAGCTTGCAGGCCCGTGAGGGTAGCAAGAAGAAGGCCAGGAAAATGTCCATTAGGAGCGAGAAGGGCAGTGGTGAGAGCTCGTGTGAAGTGGGATCCAGCTCTGAGTGAGTGGACGAAAGGGGGGCGAGGAAGGAACGGGGTTCCAAAATGTGAAGGAACCATGGTTGAGATCCCAGTTAATGGGCCAATCATAAGGATGATCCATGTCAGTGGAAGAGGTGCCAGGACGTACGCCTAACTGGGTGAGATGAGTAAAGGCTTCAAAGGAATAAAAGAAGCTGAGACCTGTAGATTCCTCAATCTTGAAGTCAGAAATGAGAGCTCTTACTTCATAGGGAAAAAAGTTAGGCAAGAGTTGCAACATGTGAAACAGGTTGGAAAACGACGGTGAGGTCTTGGCCTGATGGGAGAGGGGTTCTAAGGCGGCATCCTTGGTAGGCCAGCCAAGGGTTTTGGGCGTACGGTAAAAGGGTAAGGAAGTGATTTTTGTAAAAAACGATCGAATCGCGGAGACGGGACAATAGAATGACTGCGCGTGAAGCAAGGGGGGTAACGGAGGGAGTTCTAGCAGGGTAGAGGCATCGGGTGCCAGCATGTGATGGAGTTTGAGGTGACCCAGAGGGAGGCCTGGAGTTGTGGTACTCGAAAAGAGTGTCCTTGAGGAGGATTGGGAGAACGATACCGGAGAGTTCTTTGACGTAAGCTGGGCTTCGATCGCTGAAAGCTGAGGAGGGTTCCTCCCCGACTCGCCCGGTGTGTGAGACAGAGGTTAAATAAATCGCAAAGGCAAAAGCCGTGTATTCAGGGAGCGAGTATGGGGGAGCTGCCTGGTTTGGGGCGAGAGTTGATGGAGGAGTGGTAGGAAACACTAATTGTAGGAGGTTGCCTGCCGTGAAGCCAGGGATATGGTTTCCGTGGTCGCCTTTGGAATAGCGGTTGGCCCACGGAGAGGAGTCGCATTTTAGGGTAATAAGAGACATATTTGGCGAGATGCGTTTACCGAGCCAACAGCGAAACTTTGGAGGGAGGAAGTGTTGGAACGGTGGGGTGAGTCGCCCGAAGTTGGGAGGGGGGTGTCTACGTGTGGGGTCATGTCAATGATCCCTCTTGATCAGCCCACGTTGGGGGGCGGCTGCGCAGAGACCGGCTAGAAGCTGAGTGTGAAGAAAATCAAGGGCTTGAAGAAGTGGAAGATTGAGTAAAGCGCTGCGAGTGGAATGTTCAACGGCGAGGACGTCCGCGTCCGGGAGGCCAAGTGCCCGAAGGGCGGGGAAACGAAGTTGGTGCAAAAATACGCGTGTATACTACGTGAGGGGGGTGTCGTGGGGAGCACGGTCCAAGTGGAAGTATGATTCTACTTTGTCGGGCCACCTATGGACGCCGTGTATGAGAGTGAATCCGAGGGCTTCTGGGGTTGCTGCGAAGGTTGGTAGAGGGGGGGGCACCCCACAAAGACAGGAAAGCGAAAAGGAGGTCTTGGAGATCCGAAGAGTACTGAGAGGAGATGGCTCCTTCCCAGCTCTCGAGTTCGTGGTAATGTAATGGGCGCAGAGAGCGAGAGAGGAGGGTGGAGGGGCTGAAAAACTTAAGGGACGGGATAAGCCACTCATAGTCGTGGCGATACCGGCCAAACTTAGAGGATGGTTTGAAGGCAGTGCCGTGAGCGGAAGCTCGCTCCTGCTGGGGAGCTAAGTTATCGTGGAGGGTAATAACATGGATACCATGGCGGAAAGATGTGCGAGCAGCACAAGATTGAGGTTCCATGGGGAGGCGCGGTCGTGCAGATGTTGTGTCATGATGAGTACGTATTTTGGGGAAGGAGGTGGGGCACTGGGACGAGCGGAAGTAGTCTCTAGAGTAGAGCGGTAATGTGCTGCGAATTCTTCTTCGTAGTGAAAATGCGCTTCCTTAAAGTTAGTGATGAGCGTGGAGAAGGTGGGGAGGTGCATAGCAATGCCTCGTATGGCCGTAAGGATTGGCCAGGACTGCAGCGGAGTATGCCCCGAAGCCAAAGCCTTCGATCAGAAGTTCCGAACTTGGAAACAATTTAAAAAGGAGGGTGATTGTAGAGTGAAAGAGAGAGTGGGGCGGTAGTCGCCATGAGTGCAAACACTCCTGAGCGTGAGAGGTGTGGCTCGCAAAAGCGCTAGTGACAGGCAGGGTGAATTGATCTGAGGTAACAGTCTCAATGGAGAGTTCCGGCCATAAATGTGCAGTGAGATAGAATGCCTCAGCGAGGCAACCAACGCCCAACGTATGGCAATGGTCACCTTGCCAATAGCCGGAGATATTCGAGGTTTTCCTGTGCCAATCCGCATTGGCCAGGGTAGGACCATGCGAAAAAGCACGAGAAGTGCGGGCGGGGCCGTTGCAGAATGTAATCCCGTGATCTGGTGAGGCGATGGTTTGTGATTCGGGGCATGATATGGATAAGATTGGGATAGGATCGGGGGGGACTGGGTCGTCAATGGTCAACAGCGTCTCCGAGATAGGCCAATGCTCAAAGGTGAGGAGATCCTCGTGGAAGTGCGGGGGGAGGGGGTGCGCGTCTGGTTTTAAGTCAAGGAGGGGGATAGAACCTGAATCGGTGCGGAAATGATAATAGTATTGAATCGCGCCCCAACCTCCTCGATGTGGATCAGCGTCTCCGCAAATTGCGAGGGCGCCCCGGGGGTTGAGGCGTGGCGGAGGCAGCAGGCCAGGATTGAGGTAGACACAAGCCCCCGGCCGTAGGGGGATGGCCGATGAAAACATGGGTAATGGGGAGTCAGAGGAGTGTCGGTGAGTGTGGATTCGAGGTGGAAGAAGTGGGGTGGAACATATGGGTTAGGTCCCGGGGCCTGGTTGAGCCAGCAGGATTGAGGAGGATTTTCGCTGTCCGGGTCAAGATACGGGCGGATGAAAATCCCCTCGCCCGGCACTGTTCTGGCTGGAGAGCAGCGAGTGTGGCAAGCAAGGCCGAAGGGGTCGGGAGTGTTGTAAAGTCCCAAACGTCGAGTAAAAGAGGGGTGGAACGGAGAAGATGACAGGTAAGCTGAAATAGTTCGATATGCATGTCAGCCATGTTAGCAGGGACGTATCCGTAGCAGGGTGTACAGGAAAGAGGGAAATGGAGGTCAACTTGGACCGGGTCGATGAGGTCAGCACGGCGAGTGGCGTGGGAGCTAAGGTGGAGAGTGGTAGTGGCAGCTGTGAGGGCTTTTAATTCCTCAGCTGGTCGTATACGAAAGGTGTTGGGAAGGTGTGCCTGGGGGTCTGTTGCGTCCGGCATGGGCGCGTCCCCCTGGATTTTAACATGGGGAGGGAGGTGAAGAAGTACATCAAGGACAATGATAGATGTGGAGGAGCTAAAGACCACCATGGAGGCAGATGGGGACAATAGGGACCTGAGGCTAGCTGGTGAGAAAGTGGCTCCTGCAATATAGTCAGGGGAAACGACCAAAAAAGGGAGGTCGGGGTAAGCGAGGGCCACCGTAGTGTAAACCAGGAGTGGATGCCAATCAGTGGGCTCGGGGAAACCCTGGATTAAATCCGTGGGAACATATACGCTCACATCCTCACCCGGGAGGGCGGTAAAAGAGCTGACTAGGTGGGAGTGAAGGGCAGGGCCGGCCATGGAATGCGTGCTGTAACCCACCACGAGGATAATGAAGCAAGAATGGGTTGGTTGGGAAACAAGATGTGTGAGGTGAGGATTAATGGTTGAGGTGAGGAATTGCAGAAGCGGGGCTAAGTTAAAGGGAGAGGTTGGTTGTTGGGTTGGTGGGTTGGATAAGGTTAGTGGTGGGGCGGTAGGGCGTGACATGTTGTAAACGTCGGAGTCAACGAGGTCAGAAAAAGGACTAGAAATAGGGGTAGAAGCATCCCGTGGCGGGGCAGAGTGGTGGAAAGCAGGATTGGGAGTGTCCGGGTCAGCAACCGGGGTGAGGGGGCAAAGAGATGATTGTACAGCTCTTGGGCGTGTGCAAATTGGGAATTTAGGATTTGGCCCAGGGAAGGGAGGCGTGCAAACAGCCCCGCGTAGCAGGAGTAAAGATGGTTGTTCAGCGGAGGTGGTGGTGGGAAGGGAGGAAGGTTTTGGAGAGCGTGAAGGAATAACGAGAAGTGCAATGGTCATACTAAAGGGAAAGGATTCTACTACGGGTATGGCCTATACCGTAAAGCAAAGACAAATCTCTCCATAAAGGCGCTGATAAAGGAAGCTTTAAAGGTAAAGATAAGTTTTTCTCCGACTGGCCACCTCTGACCCCTGGACCCGCCAAAGGCTCTTCCAAAAATTATCCGGAGGTCACTTTTAAAGGTTCCGCTAAGAGTCCTAAAAAAAGGCAAGTCTCCTGGTAAGGGTATTGCTCCACCTACTGTTTTTGCAGCTCCTGCCCACCTCTCACCTCCTGGCCGTCCTGGGCCGTCCATAAGATATTCCTTCCCTCCACCACTGATCTGGTACACCCCTTCTCAACTCGTCTTCGTTTTCCCCTCTTCATTCCTTTTTGTTAAGGACTGCTCTCTCCCTCACCACGTATTCCCCTCTCTCCCTTTTCCGCTTTCGGTCTTCCTTCTTTACACCTCACCACGCTCTACGTGGATGGTTTCCTGTTTCACTTTCTCTTTTTTCGTTTGTGTGTTGTTTCAACCGTGTTTTTATCATTAATTGAGATTTTACCAACCTGGTGATACGACCATAGCGTCCTTTACCACTGCTCAGCTGACTGAAGGGCGCTCTGCCCGGGCCAGCAAAAAAAGAAACAACTCATATATCACCAAAGGCAACCAACTCTCATGTCACACCTTCTCACCTTCCAATCTCTCTGAGTCACATGGCCATGCTCCCCCTGTTGGTCTCCTTGGTCATCACCAGTTTTTCGTCCTTTGCCTGGGTGGTTCCAAGTCTTCCAAAATGCGGAGAGATGATTCGACATGTGCAGAGCAACACGGCGACCTTTTTTTTTAACAAAATGACAGGCGGCCACATGGCAGGTGTGTTTCTTTTCTGCGTCTCACGTGTCACTGGCAACCGTTCGCCTTGATGAAACATATGGGAGAGCAGCAAGATAGCAAGTACATGTGAAATGGAGATGTTGAAAAGGGATCAAAAGTGAGCATCCAAAGAAATTCCGGTTTTGTTTACAATTATGCCCAAAACTATTTTACAAACTAATAACTACATATATTCAACCTATTTCCTTCCATTTTTTAGATGCAATGTTCGATCCAATTTTGGACAGGTTGAAAGCTGACTTTACACTGAAATTTAAAAACGGCATCTGACCTTAAGATTACCTTGAACGAAGGTCTCCGACCCGATATGGGAACGTCGGGCCCGTTACCAACTGAGGAATTGCTTGTCCTTAATAGGCCGTGTCGGCCGGCCCACATCTTATTGGCAAGCATGGAAGACGTGAAAACATTCCAAGATAGAAGCCAAAGCTACCACAGCGGGGGTTATCTGGTTTGTCGGTGAGGAAGCAGTGGAGCAGCGCATCTGGGAGATCATCAGTAAAAATGAGATTGCCATGAATGTCACATACGAAGAGGCCAGAGAACACGACAACCTCAAAGAAGGCAGAGCTACGAAAAGACGAAGAAGAGATGGCCCATCATCACAAGCACCGATGGTAAGCACCAAGGAGTAGTCAAGGTGTTGAGAGTCAGTGGAGCCATTTGTCTGAAGATTTGTCGGAAGAGAAGTGCTGAGAGCCGGGTCGATGTCACTGAGAGCTAGTTTCATTGTTTCACATCAAGGGAACACCTGGTTTCTTGTTTTTGGTTTCTGTGTTTTGTGAAAGTTAGGTCTAGTAGGTGTAGATCTCCTTGATGATGGAGTTAGGGAGTGCTGACCTGGTGTTTCTTTGTTTTGTTTGTTTTTGGAGAGAATAGACAGCCACTGTGTTTGCTTTGAAGAGAACCAGTTTAGGTTCTATTTTAGACTGCGTAGCTCTGTGTTTAAGAAGAGAGTTTTCTGAGTTTAGCAAAGCTTAGACTTGAGGAAGTCTGGAAGAGTTTCACTGAGCACACTAAACGTGTGGATGTTTGGCTCAAGAACGACAGTGAAAAAGGTCCGTAATTCTCTTACGTGGTTTTCACATGGTAGCGGAGCTATCCTAGCTCCAGAGCCTTTGGGGAGAGTTCCTTTTTCTACTACAAGAGTGTTTGAGAGTTTGTTTTCTTTGAAACTGAAAGAATGAGACGCGGTCGAGATCCTAGCAGGACACCGAGTAGGCCAAGAAGGCCAGGACAGCTGCCAGGAACTGGCATCCGTAGTGATGGAGAAAATCTATACGGAGGAAATCTCTATGGAGGTTCAGCTCAAGGAGTGAGTGGGACCAGTTCTGGAGGTGTGGCTGTGATTGGAGAGTCATCATCTGGAGGGCGTAGTCTTCCAGTGAATGTTTTAGGGAGTGGTTCTGGAGGAGCCTCTTCTGGTGGACAGGTGAGTGCCTGTGCTGGGATAGAAAGACCTAGCTTATTTTCAGATTCAGGAAATCGTCTTCCAATTTCCAATCCTTTTGCAGCAGCTATGGCCTCCATGGGTCCAGTACAACGGTATGAATCTTTGCATATGGGAGCTGATGAGTTTCTGAATCAAAGAGTGAATGAAGAGTTGCAGAGAGCTTTTGAGGCGGGAATACCTTCTTCTGAAGTATATCCATCGGCGGAGGTATATCATATTGGAACTCCAAGTGACCGTACAACATCAGAAGGTTTTCGAAGTGCATTATCTCATGGAACTTCCTCGGTTCCATCTTATCCAACATCATCTCCAGTTTCGTTTGGGCCTTCGACCCCAGTTCAGTCTGCAAGTGCAGCACCTGCGGGATTGCAGAGCTCTCCAGGAGGGATGTCTGATGTTGGAAGTACTTTGACACCGCCAGGACTTCCTTTGAGGGATCCTCCGAGGATGGCAGGATCTTATGGGGTATCTTTGAATGACCTAGTTTTTGGAATTTCTTCTGGAAGTATTCCTTGTGAGAATCCAGGTCATAGACCTATACCAGCCCAAGCTCCGATTCCACCTCCACCTCCACAACAAAGAGTTGGAGATCCAGTTGCACAATTGCTTGTGGGGCAGGGTGCAATGAGCCATCTTTTGATTCAAATGGCACAGGAGATGAATCGTAGGACTGTAGGACAAGGAGCTGGTGATCCATCACAATCAAGTGGACAAGGTAGTACCTTCGGAGGGAGAAAGGAAATGAAGATGGATGAAAAATGGATCCCATCGATGCCAATAGCATCTTGGAAGAATTGGACATCGAGAGGAAAAGAATTATCAGGATTTAAGAGTTGGCTGGAACAGTTTTCAGGTTGGCTATGCCTGAT
>DF245431.1:0-17763 GCA_000507305.1 Breviolum minutum Mf 1.05b.01 | reverse complement strand
TGCTCACAAGATAATACCATTTAACAGGTCAGAATTTCCCAAACATGATCTTTTATCTCTATGTCAATCTTCAGTATATATAGTAGATACAAATGTATAAATACATACATATATATATATATACATATGGAAAGTCTGGATAGTGTACATATGACATATCATTTACATACATAGTATATTATATAGTATATTATGTCCACTCTTTATGTAAATATCATATCGTATATTTACACGTACATTGACATGGAGCCTAAATGTTCTTGACTGCAACTTGAACCTTGATTGTCCCATCCTCACAGTGAATACCTTGATATGATATGATATGATATGATCCCTGCCTCCGACACATCCAGCTCTTCGACGGTGTGGCCTAGGGCCTTCGGGTATTGCTCCTCGCAAGCCAACCCAAGACCAATGAGCTCAACGGCTCGTCACCAGACTGGTTCACCCCACTTGAAGTACTGTATAAGGCACTGAACATGAAGTTGCTTTTTTTGTCAATCATCGGACCAAAACCAATAAAATCCTGTGTTTGTGTGTATATGTAATCAGAATATCATGTCCATACATATGTCTATGCATATATATGCATAGATGTGATGATCGAATATAGATGTGTATATTTATACATATAAACATAGACGCTTTATTATGAATGAAAATATATTGATGTAAATATCTGCCCATTAAAAAAACAACAACAAACTCAACCACCACTGGCCCCCCGAATTTGCCACAAGGGTCTACCATCAACTTGTTACGCAACCGCCCCCCCATGGTCTCTCCGTGACGATCACCGGGATGGTCATGACTTTAGCAGCTTCCAACATGGCCGCTGCACCATCGATGATCCGAGGCCTTGGGGGTTCCACGAAGCTATATCCGAAAACCTGAAACTAACATCGAGTTTACCCCTGGAAAATGGATGGTTGGAAGATGATCCTTTCCCTTTTGGGGCAAGTTGGGGCCTCTTTTCAGGGGCCAAGTTGTTGTTTGCTGTTTTTTTTAGGGAGTCGTAACAGTTAGAAGGACCTAATATTTACCCATAACCGGGTATAGAAGGTATGATTACTGTACAACTATATATATATATATACATAATTTCCAGAACTTGCTTTGGTGGCTTACCATCCTGTTGATGGACAAAATTATGTTGATAATTCATTACAGTGTTATATAAACACGATCGCAACCGGCACAGGATTCTTTCCATCTTTTTTTCCATCGGTATGCGGGTGTGCGAAAGAAAGTCGTGCCTAATTGGAAAATTCTTGCATGCCGAATTGGTTGAGGCAGCTGGGAAAGGGGATTTTGAAGAAATGTCAATGGATTCACCCGATTTCTTGGAAAAAACTCCGAATGCTTTGTAGATGTTTTTTCCATGTTGGTTTTCCGTTTTTTTTTCGTTATCCTTAGCTGCATCGTTCTCCCAAATATCAATGGGTGCTTCTTCCGATTTCAGAAAAATACACCTTCAAATGGTGCATTTTCCCATCAGCTATCTTTAGTTTACCTACCTAAGCATTCATTTCTGCCATGGGGCTGAACCGCCATCACAACAAAGGATCCATCTTCCAAATCTCTCTTTGCAGGAAGAGATCATCATGCTTCGAGAAATCATTCCTTTTGTAGGGGTAGGGATTTTCCATTTTTAGTTCGATGTTGACCCCAGAAGCCGACTTCACAATTACTTGGAGCTCCAACAAAAAGAATCATCAAAGTTAAGGCATGAGAACCAAAATGAAATCATGGCGGAAAAAATCAACCCTGTGAAAAATGGACATATACAACATTCCACAACCTCAAACAAATCATAAAAGCCGTGAATCGTCTCAAACTTCCGTTATTTTTGCAGCCCGCCACTTGGGTTCTCCGTACATTTGATCGATGACGGTGCGAAACTTCTCTTGCACATCACAAAGAAGGAAGGTGGTACTCCTTAAAAAAAGCAGCATGGTTTCCTTCAAAAACTTAGGGAAACCCAGATGCATGGCCTTTACACATGTGGCGTTTCAAAAAAAACAAATCCTCCACCAGCCATGCAAAATATAAATTTCTATCAAAACCAGAGTAACTACAGCTACTGTAGTACAGGTATCTTTGTAGGAAAAAGGTACCTGAAAAGGTACCTGCGAATTTCATCATATTTCATCTATATGCCTGGCCTGAATCTACCTCGACAAAATGTGAAAGTGTTAAGGGATGTTTCATGTTGGTGAGGAAAATGCTGTTCCTCACGTTTTATCATCCAGTTCCTCACGCAAACAACTCATCCTTGGGGGGTGTGAATTGTTTTTATATCACCTTCACCTTCACTTAAGGCATATATTAGGTATATCAATCATATTGAACATGGGTCAGAATGCGTGGGCGGAAGATTCCGCCCAAATTTTTCACACCCCTGCTGTTCAACGGTCATCTCATCGACCCGTCGACTCGAAGGTATAAAATTCCGTGTTTGTTCCTTATGTTGGATACAAGTTGCGAAGCAAGGAGAATGCAAATCAATGTCTGAAGCTTGCAAATCTGATATTTCACCACCATGGAGATATGTATAAAACACATTGGATCATACAAAACCACGCTTCCCTTACCAATTCTACCCCTTTCCACCCGCGGCCCCCTTTTTTCTTAATACCCTTTCCAAGCAACGCTTCATGCAAACGCCCCAAGTTGTGGTCATGGACCGGTGCCTGTCTTCCAAACATTTCGGCAACTCCAGAGGATTTAAAGGTCCAAAAATCCCCAACAGAACAGCCCCCATTTTTTCAAAGAAAGACCGCCTTCGGATCATGCTTTCCGTGCGCATAAGCCATGGCAAGATTTTGGCTGGGAGATCTTCACAAAATGTGAGGTCTTGCGCGATAAAAAATGATTTCAAGCCCATGGCCTATTATAGGGCTTCATATTGTTTCTGATATCATCACCAAACAAACCAGATGTAAATCTCTGACACAGTGGCTCCAAGTGTGCAACAGGACGTTTTGTGTTCCCTCTTCACCGTGACTCCTTCTATGCTTTCATAAATCTCAACGAGAAGACCTTGAGTTGAACCAGCTGTGGATTGGCGTCAGAGTCATCGAGAGGCCGTATGTTCTGTGGTGTTTTCAAGCATCATCTAACGCAAAAGTTGGTGAAAAAAATGTCACATCTTTAAACTTGGGCATTTGAAGAAAAGCAGATTAAAGTATCGCCATTTCTCTTGTTATCTGTTTATCAATTTGACTTTCGCAGAGGTTTTGACATCTACAATTTGTTCGTGGGTTTTTTCAGCAAGCACTCCCAAAAGGGAAAAAAATACCCACACTTTTTAGGAATTTTTGGGAGGTCCAGATGTCCATGAAAAACGACTGGGTCCCTTCACCTGGCCTGATGGGTCGTTCGGTACCTCCCGACGGGCAGAACTCCATCACTGATTCAGTTGGGGATAGTGAGTGTCATCTGGTCCCTGGTCGCCATGAATGGCCTGAATCTGATCACCTGAGGTTGGTCATACATCCTATCATTGAAAGGGCTTCATTTTATCCACGGTGTAAGATGAAATGGCAATCAACAATAGGGTCTAGAAGGGTAGTTGGGCAGTTTACAAGGATTGAAAGCTCTCATTTCCCAACTTCCATAGTCAGATCTGCGACCCCCGTGAATCTATAGTCAGATTCATGACCTCTGCATTGCCTAGATCTACCCATAAACTTCACCCCCCGCCACCTTTTCTTCCAACATCTCGTTTAACAGCTTTCAAAAATAAAAAAGCTTCAGAAATGGCATGTTTTCTCTTGTCCCCATCACCCAAAAAAAATCCACCTTTTATCAGTAAACTGCAGCAGCAAACAGGTCTTGCCCACCGCCTCGCTATTGGGCATTGGGCGCAGAGATCCAACGCGGGCGACTTTTGACACACCACTTAAACAGCCAAGGCATCCATTCAAAAAAGACCCTGGAACTCAACAGTACTTCCAATTGAAGTTGAGGATTTCGTGCCTCATCACCAATGATGATGAACTTGAAGAGGTAGGAATAGTCCTGCGCCAGCTCCTCAGGCAAGAATAGGATGGTTTGTTACATGACAAAAAAATCTGAATCAACAAAGGTGCTGCGAAAAATGCTGCGTTTCAGTCACAAAATCTGATTTAAGTCATGTTTTTGGGAAAGATTCAAAAAGTTTGTATTTGTGGTGTGGTAATTTCCCAAACCAATTTACAAGAGCTTATAGGTACCAACTTGATACAGTACCTTACTCATCGCACAAAAAAGTTGCTGTGCCTGGAGGTTTGTCAAATTGGAGGAACATCCAGCAATTTTCATCATACGGAATGCATCTCATCAAAACCAGTAGTTTTTCGTACTGAAGTTCACCATTTCCATGCGATTTGGAGGATCCCTCATTTTGAGATGCACCCATAGAAAGGGGGGTTCTGACTGCAGGGTGCCTGTTTGAATGAAAAAGCTTCAGATTTGTCACAGGTGCGTCAGTCATGTCTCAGCATGTCCAAATCAAATGAAAATCCATACATATATAAGTATATCTATATGTCCAAATTTATGTATATGTATATGTATATGTATATGTATATGTAAATGTATATGTATATGTATATGTATATGTATATGTATATGAATATGATTATATATATATATATCTAACCATATCAGAACAACATTGCATCTCGCAAATCCCAATCTTTTGGCCAACTGTTTCTATTCATTTCGACTGTGGTGGAAATCTTACATCTTTCGCTTCTACCACTCCTTTTCTTTGGAGGTGAAAATCATGCCTTTCGTGCGTTGTAAAGTCATCCCCTCCCTTTTCAAGAGGAACCAAAACTATTGATAGACCAGATTTCAGGTCATCCGGATACTGTAAATGCATGTAAATACCTTTGGGTGATCGGTGATCCCAGCCAGGAAGAGTTCATAGTGAAGGTTGATTTGTCATCCTGATGGTCACGACTGCATCCCTGCAACCGGGATCAACCCAATGTTGAACTTCCATGGTTTCACCATCCCAACATGTTCCAAAAAATTATATAAATACCCCAAATATTGATTCTGCTGGAAGAAATTCCAGCGAATCAGTTTGAATATGGTAAATTAGTAACTAGCACAGTTTTATCCAGCTAGTTGAGTATGGTTAATATCAACATTAGTATCCCGTCATTTTCAGGGTTGTATCCATCCCAACCTGGTTACTGGGCTTCCCAAGCGGAATTGGAACCAGATCGCTGCACTGCACTGGCAAACCTCAGAAATAGGGGAAGTTTTGTTGTGAAAACGTAAGTGTAATGGTGATGGTTAGGTGTGTACATATATGTATATATATGCGTATTTATGTACCATGTGATGGTTATGTAAAAATCAGGTGGTTAACAAAAAAAACAGAGGTGACGATTATATTACATATATCATATTGGTTGATGGATATGAGATAAAGTTATGTTGTATGAAAGTTATGTATGTACAATATTACATATACATATATCATATATATGTATTGTATACATTGTTACTCTGGGGTGATCATTTATTGGTATCTGTATATTGGGGTGATCCCCCTCCCTGAAGCGCAATGATGGAAAATGAGTTTGGTGGTTAATGGTATCTTCTCGCCTCAAAATGTTTAAAAAAAAGCTCATGGTGACTGGCAAAGTGGGTGGGGGAACATGGAACATCCCTGTTTTTTCTTGACTGATCTCTCAGAAGAACCCATGTTTTTAATGAGTTGCTGGGTGAAGGGACCATTGTTCATGTTTTGAGTTGGTTTACTGTGAAACTTCTTTAGGGTCTGAAAATGATTTGGAGTACTGGTTCTTGATTTTTTGTATCTTGCTTTTGCAACCCCTATCTTTTGTGAGTCTCCACATACGAAAATCCTGATCTGCAAATTTTCCTGTCAGTAAAACTCCTACATCTTGGCATGTGTACATTCCTCAAACTGGAGCAGAAAATTCCCTTGACTGTCACTGCAAACAATCTCCACCCAGCTCTGCAAACAAGGCACGGTGTGGTATACCCTGAGGTGTTGTAGCCACTCCCACCAGGAAACCTTGCAATTGACCAAACTATCTTTGTATGCGAGGCTTTGTCAGCAAACAACGCGTTTTCGATTGATAAAAGGAATGATATTGATGCGATTCGTACAGAAAAAATGAGGAAAGGGCTCTTCTTTTTTCCCAGGAGATATCTATGAAAATATTGTATATGCACACTGCATACTTTAGATTCATTCCAGTCACTACTGAACTATGACTCGCAGCAACATTTCGGAGTGGATTTTGACGGTGAGTTAGAACATCAGAGATTCTCACATTGCATCATGATCCGTTCAACAAGTACAACAACAACAACAACAACAACAACAACAACAACAACAACAACAACAACAACAACAACAACAACAACAACAACAACAACAACAACAACAACAACAACAACACAACACAACACAACAACAACACAACACACAACAACNACACACACACAACACACACACAAACACAACACACACACAACACACACACAACACACACACACACACACACACAACACACACAACAACAACAACAACAACACACAACAACAACAACAACAACAACAACAACAACAACAACAACAACAACAACAACAACAACAACAACAACAACAACAACAACAACAACAACAACAACAACAACAACAACAACAACAACAACAACAACAACAACAACAACAACAACAACAACAACAACAACAACAACAACAACAACAACAACACAATCACAACCACAACACAATCACAACCACAACAAGGATAACCTCAAGCACCACAACCACAATCACAACCACAACCATAACAACCATAACCTCAACCACCACAACCACAACCACAACCACAACCACAACCACTCAAATACTAAAACACTTGACCAGTACAATGAAACCGTTCCCATAAGAATTTTTGCAGGTTAAAATCACCAACATCTTTGACAAGTCGCCAAACTCTCACAACACACAGGCCTGGGTTCATGTCCTTGATGGTACACGTGACCCCCACCATGTCCAGTGTACCTATCAAGTCGTCACCCTAGGCCCAGGCACAGGCACCTGCCTATTAGAGGTCGAATTCAAATACACTTTGACTGAACAGTGCTTTGGAGCCCCTGAAGTATTGTGATCTCTTGGCACTTTCAATTTTTTGGACATCCATTGAAACATGTGTATGATGCAGCTGTACTAGCAGGATGGTGAGAACTGCCACCCGCGATCAATAGGCACTTTTTAAAAAAACAAAAACAGCGTTGCTAGAGAGCGACATGAAAGGGAAACTGGAAGCGCATCCCGGATCCTGTCTGTGACCTGCCATCCAAAGATCTCTGGGTCCTGCAACTCCAAAAACCCACATTCTTTGCAAGTCCCATAGAGGTCACGCAGGCGTTATGTATTGATCCCTGTAGCCACCCTGCTGGTACCTGGTCAGAGTCAACACAGCCAAAAAAAAACATCTACAAAGTGAAAGGTCTCATGCAGTCATCCCCTCAAAAAAAACGGGTGTATCCAACCTCCGAAATCTCCTAACAAAACAACCACCTAATCAACAGCAACTTTCAGTATATCCAAAGTGCCGCTTCCGTAAACTATCCCAAGAGTATCACACGATTCACAAAAGTTCGGAGGATGTCATCCCTTCAGTCATAAAGACAGCGTTCCCCCATCAGACTCATCCAAACGCACTTCTTGTTTTTTTTTGGAACTGATCCAGCTGACTGTATCCAGAACGAGATCGGCAACTTTCGTGGTTTTGACGCTGCTTTTGTGTCCCGAGATTCCCTTCGAACTTATGCTTTCATCCAAATTCCTCGGCGAAAAAGGAACGGCTGGGTACCGTTTAAAAAATGAAAACTTTTTTTGGAACTTGGAAAAGCATTTTTCCCGTGTCAAAATTTCAACAACAGTCAGCACTTCCAAACAAATGACCCTTCTTCTCCCATGGTGCTCGTTGAAGGGGAATCTTGATGCTCGACCAAAACACTAGACTCTCCATGATGCCTGGATCTTTTGCAACCAAGTCAAACCCTACTCTCTTCTTATTTCAGAGAGGCCAAGACCACAAAACGCCAAAGATTTGTACAGCTTCCAAATCGGAATCCAGGCACAACAAATGGCCCTGGATGTCCAAATCGGTGGTAGCGTTCGGTCCGCATTTTCGAGACCGAGGCCACTTGCACCCTGCTAGACAACACCATCGCTCTGTGGTTTTTTCAGCTACTGCGTTCCTTTTGCGGAAAACTACTTCAGGTCAGCTCTGAAGCAAGAAAACCCGATTCCTTTCTGAGCAGTGTCAGAAACCGTTGAAGAAGATCTTCCATTGTATCAAATCTGATAATAGCTCACCTTGGGGTGGTAGTCATTCTGTTTCTAGGCACCTTGAAGCGTGCAACTCATGACGAAATCAGATCCATATTTGTCTTCAGATCCCAACCATTCTCAAGCCTCTAGAGACAATGGGATCCAGAATAAGGCACCTCACTCACTAAACAAACCAAGTGGAGACTTGATGGCATACTCCCCTGCAATGGGTTTTTTGGAAGACTGTTCTTCGTTCTTATTGCCTTCCACTTAGTTGACAGTTTCACGACCAACCAAGTGCTGATCTCAGATTGGTCAAAAACCTTGCCATTAGAAAAAAAAATATACAAAAAAGAAAACAACGGAGTCCGCACTGCTCAATGCTTCCAGTTGAGATATTTTTTTTAAAAAACATAAACGCCGGGACCAGTGCTGGTGCACCTGGTCACTTGAGTCACTTGGAAATATCCCACCTCTCAGCCACGAACCAAAAAAAGGAAAACCCCCTCCCTTGTGACAGTGGAGATGTTTTGAAAAAAAATATAGGATATCTTTTCCCTAACTTCGATTTTTTTTTCCGGTTGATGTTTTTTCCCTTTCAAAAATCCCAACAAGCAAAACTCCCCTAAGTCTTACCATGGCATTCCTTACTCCCTTCAAGATGTTCCAGCCCGCCTGAACAACTTCAACGTGAGCGACGAGAGTTGGCCTTTTCAATGGAAAACCAACGAGTTGAAGATGTACTTCCTATTGAACATGGGGATATTCCAGCCAGCTATGTTAGTTTACCAGAGGGTAGTAGAAGTTGTTGTTGAAGATGTACCCTCCCTCAAACTAACATAGCCCCTGAAAATTGATGCATTTCCTTTTGGGAAACCCTATTTTCAGGTCCAAGATTAGTTTCAGGGAAGATAGCTCCTATTCAAAAAGCTGATTTCCATGGCCATGTTAGCTTTCGGGGGAGTCGGGAGTGGGTAAGCGTTGTTCCACAAATCATGCAATGGTTGTAATAGTTTTAGGTTATCAGTGAAACAATCGTGGCGCACCATCTATCTCACCAATGCAAAAGGGTAGAGTTGAGCCATCACTTTAAGAATATCCGGAATTTTGAGGAAATTGCTGAATCAACTATAAAGTGGCATATGTTCAAAACGACTGATTGATATGCGAAACATCTTGTTGCCACATGCGAACACACCATAGCCGTTGCCTGCAACAACATCATCAAAAGCAATGCAAGTGCTGCAACCTGCAAGAAGAGTTTTACAACATGTCAGCACGATCTCCAAAACCCTTAAAAAGGTCTCACAACAAAACTAGTCGCAAGAAGTAAAGTCATACACTAAGGACTTTTGATTCATCAGCATCTTCGCCAGAAATCCCCCAAACGAAAGAATACTGATATGATATCATCATGCATATATATATATATACAGCACTAAATCTCCCTCTCTGACTCATGAGTTTTCGCGGAACCTCGCCTCTACTCGCCATTCGCTTGGACATACCAAGAATGCCAGCGCTTTGCTCGACTGTTGATGCCTGGGTCTCGGCAATTCGGTGCCAGAAGGGATCAATGGATAGTCACCAGGTTCTACCCTCCAAAGAAAGTTTGGCCTCCTCCCAGTAACAGTGGCAAATACAGGCTTACAGGGATCCCCTACTAAAATTGTAATAATCCTGGTGGCGACGACGACAACGACGACAACGACAATCACAACCACGACCACAACGGCAAGAACAACACTTACTTGAGGCGCCAAACGCTTCTGCCAAAATGAATGGAGCTGGAGACTTGGGCTTGCGGCTATAGCCCGGGGTCTGATTCGGGAGAGGCGGTTTCTGATCGACACAACCAACGGAAATTGACACAGTTTTATAACAACACCACTTGAAGACATTGTCTCCACTTCAAGGGTGGTCATTTGGTACATGTTTTTCAAACTGGTAAATATATGTAACACAACATACAGCAATTAAAATGGGATGATTTGTATCTCCGTTTTGTCATCCATTTTTGGAGACATCACTTTCAGAAAGGGCCACGTGTCAAGTCACTCTAACCTAAGGCAAGCTATATATTGCTTGATCTGTACGCGCAAGCATCCCAGCCTCTATCGTGCCTTTGGGCTCTGCAGGCCTCCTTGCAAACAAAATGATTCAACCTACATGATCGTAGACATCATCATGGCAAAACACATAACTAGAGATCCTAGATTCTAGATACCACAGATAAGTCATCCAAACAGAATCTTCAAATACATATCAAAAAAATTGCAGAGTCTGGTCTCTCATCTTCATCTGACCTCATCGTTTCATCCCCAGGTTTAAGTCTGCTCCTGCGCCATAAGTGCAGCTTTGGCCAGTTCTTCGTGAACCAAGGCCATCGCGGCCTCCGGTGAATGGGGCAATCAACAGCAATCAACGGAGAGTAGGCATCCAAAAGGTCGGGAAAGGAGATAAGAACTTCTTTCCAACCATCTTTCCAACCAAAGGTATCTTAAATAAATGGAAAATATTCAGCCTTTCTGAAATGGAGTTGATTCCAAGACATCTCAAAATTGAAAGTACATAACATGATTCACAAAAAGAAAAAAAAGAGTCCTCTCTCACACACCCAAAGGCGACCTCCAACCCTCAAAGCTTTCTTTTTGATCCCTTGCAGCAGGTGAGGAATTGAATCACCAGGGATGGGAACAAGCAGACAAAAACAACCTATGTATATACAGTATCACAACTGGTATATGATATGTCATGCTGCCCAAACATTGTGAAACACTTATTTTTTCGCTTTCTTGCAACCAGCATGTTACAAGTAAACGGGTTTCAGAAGAATCTTCAGCGTTCCAAACACTGACTGAACAAACATCAAGCATGCTTTGAAACGAAAAAATGATCACCCTTTTGTTTTGAGTAAAATTCTACTTGAAGTATATGGTTGATGATTGGACCAATCCATTCCGGGCTTTCCGATAGATCCACTGGTTGCCGCAGTTGAAACCGCAGTTGAGATTTTGGGGTTCTCAAGTTGCCCACAAGTACATCCCAAATAATACCAATTTGAGTGAATACATCCCTGAAGATTAAAGGCTTGAACAGAATCATGGAGGTTTGGTTCAGATCATTTTCCTTTCCAAATGGGTGATTTGTAGGTTCCATGTTCATCTTCCAGGGTGTAGATCAGAAAGGTTTCCTTCATTTTGATTCATACTGGCAGTTCAAGCAGGAATTCTCACATGCTAAATTTCTACCGAGAAGTATAGACTTCAATATCAAATTGACCCAAAAGTGGATTGGTGCCGCCCCAACTGCCCTAAATTGGCTCAAACAATCATGAAAACAAAATATGCCCGCTTTGCCGCAATGTAACAGTTTCCTGATTTGTTGGAACCCCCATTCGTAAATAACCATGAAACATGTGTCTTTTCTTGAAAAAGATTCATTTCCAACAACGGGCCCCTGTCAGCTTCAAACGACGCCGAGTCACTTCGGTTGCATCACATTGTCGAAACTCAATTCCTTTATCGCTTCCCTGACGGATCAAGGGACACATAAGGTGCGACAATTCGAGAGACTGACTGTACTGGAAGAATGAAGTGGTATTGCTGGGATCGAAATATTTTTGACAGAATCTCTTGAAATAGAATGTCGGCATGCTATTTTTTGGAAAGTGTGGTCTTGGAAGACCTTTTCTGCTTAAAATTTGCAGTGAGAGTGCTTTTGTTTTCAAGTTGTGAATAGCAAGCCCTCCACGAAGTCTGAATGGAATTTCAGGGACACAATACTTCAACCCCTATCTGCATGGAACTTGTCCCTTCTTTAATAGTATGTATATATATATATATATATATACTGTACATATATTCAGGAAATTTTTTGGAGATAAATCATAAAACACACTGCAGAAGAACTTACAAATGAACCTGCTTTTTTTGGAGTTATCCAACAAAAAAAATCAACTTTATCTGATCACAAATGAAGTATGTTGGGTCGAAACACTCTCAAATTTCCACCCAGTTGAGGAGCAAACTGCAGAGTCTTGTCTTTCTTGGAAGCTGACAATTGCTGCACCTGCATGGCGGCTTTGAACAATCATGGCTGCTCATAGACAAATGCTTCGAGGTGTGTTCCTCAAAAATGTGGTCCAAAACAATTTCTTGTTTTCATTCCAGAACAAGTGGTGCGTTTGCGGGGTAACATTTTTAAAATCACATTAACACATGGGAGTCAAAGACTGCGTCACTACACAAACGACTTCATCATGAATTTGCCCAACTGAAAATGGCACGCAAGCACTCCCTCTGCCCGTCTGTCTCCGACCCATTGAACAATTTCAACCTTGGCCAAGAAAGAGTTGCCGTAAATCATCCCATCTTCTCTCAACCAAACAAAATCAACCAATGTCACTTAGTGTTTTAGCTTCGTATCATAGCAATTTATTGGAATAGTAAACCACCATCTCAACCCCAAAGGTCGTGCCCAAAATAACAAACCAATAGGCCAAAAAAAAAACAATATGCCAGTGAAAACCCTAGAAAATCACACAAAAAAAAACAGGATCAAAAAACAACTCAACTTCGAAAGATTCTTTTTTAGGACCATTTTTTTGGAGAGAACTCATCATAAAACCCCACTGCAGAAAACTTTCGAAGCCATCATCTTGGCTTCTCCCATCCTCTGCATTCCCGCCTTAAAGAGTCCTTGAATCATTTGTATACCAGTTTTCCCAGCACAGCTTCCCACCAGCAGAGCGCCCTGTACCAATTTTGGGGGCAAGGAACGGAGGCAAAAGGACTTGCTGATGTGGGAATGTAGAGGATGATCATGACGTTGGTGCTGATGATGATGATGATNTGATGATGATGATGATGATGATGATGATGATGATGATGATGCTGGTGGTGGTGGTGGTGGTGGTGATGATGAACCGTTGATTATAGATGATAGGTACTGCATCATAGAAGATAGATGGACACAAAGTTGTTCGCCTGGAAATTTCAAGCGACACAAATATATTCAAGTGCGGCAATGTGTTGCTTTCCTGCAAACTATGTATATCAGGAACTGTGTCTAAATCAACATGATTTGGCAGCTGTTGGACCCTTAAGTACTGTTGATATCACTGTATATATAGTCATTGTTTAAAGAAACAAATTCTTTATACAAATCGACATCTTTCAGCTTTCAGAATTCCTTTAGCTTCTAAAGCTTTCACGCAAAAACCACTAAATTTTCTAATTCTTTGTCTTGCTTTCCTGCACCGAAAGATGGAATAAATCTGCCAGTTGATATTGGACGATTTCCCCTATGCTTTCATAGGGATTCCATGTTATTGACAGATGTCTAGCATTTCAAGAAATCATCAATTTAAAAGGTACCAATTTTATACCAACCCCTACTAACCTACCAACCAGGGGATCATCATCTGACCAAACCAACTTCACCCGACACCTGAAAACGCTCAAATGTTGGAGCCATTGGCCACTTTGGACCTAAAAGAAAGTCGTGAAAAAAAAGGTGACTGGAGTGAAAAGAAGTCTGGCGATCACGAAGAAATTAGTGTAAAGTTATACTAATACATTATCTAGGTATATATATATAGATACTATATGTCTATATGTGCATGTAGACTATATGCAATTATATATGTTTATGTAATATATACTATATATACTAAAAAGATAGATTCATAGTAGCACTCAGAGGTGCAAAAAGACTGACAGCTTCGCATGCATGGGAATCTCTTCGTGGTGAAGAAACTCATCGTATTTTTTCACAACTTCCGAAGAGATGTTTAGAGCCAACCCCATTGCTTGGATGCCCAACTCAACGGCACTTTCCATTTGATTGGCTGATCACGAAGATACAAGGAAGCAATGGCCTTTTCAGGAGCGAAGCGGCATGCCACTGTCTGTGCAAATGTGGTATTCTTTTGTCATTGAACATTGGAAGAAAACAAAGGCAACCACCAACATTTGCATGTATTCACCATCATTTCATCAGATTTCATTCACATCATTCATGGATAAGATGTCAACAAACTCCGATTTTCTAGACATATTATTTTTGTCCAACACATCCAACATGGTCTTGCTAGCATGAACCACAAAAAATACGCAACCTTGTCATAGTTTGCCATCATCACTGTTTGCGCCAAAAAAAGAAGAGAAAACCTTGGATTTTTCTCAGGAATTCCAGGATTGCAAGAATCATACTGTTCCCTTGTTGTAGTCTGTAAACATGGGACCACAACGCTTGGTTCGAAGATTAAAAAATCCACAAAAAACATCCAATAGCAGCAATATAGATGGTGATTGAACCACTCCTTTCGAAAAGAACATGCTGAAGACTTCAGCTTCGTTTTGGCTTATCAACCTATTGATTGCTCTTGGTTAGGCGTAACCACCACCAATTATCCCTACTAGCATAGCTATGTCTCCTAAATTTGCGTACCGGGGATCAGAGATTTGGAATCATCTTAGCTCAGTGGAAGGTATTCGAACATTCTCCAACCTTTAGGTGACACATCGAAATACGAAGCATGTCAATAGCCAGTTGGCCAAGCTCCGAACGCCAATCTGCACATCCGTTGGGCACACCGCAATTCGGCTGGCCTGGCGTTTTGGAGCGATTTGTCGGGGAACAAAACTCGCTTTGGAACATAGCTTCATGAAATGTATCCATAAGAAAACATGAGGGAAATATCAGGAACACTATGAGGAAGTATGAGGAAACGAGGCACAACGAAATCGTGGTAAGATTTCTGGTGGGAAAAAAAAACTTCATATTCAATTTCCTCGCCCCTTGAATCCTCCTGGGAGTCCCTTGCCAGCGCAGATAGGATATCGGAATGTTGTTGTTCCACCATGCTGAAAAGGCCATAACCTTCATCAAGGTTGCATCCACAATTTGCGTGTCTGCAAAAGATGTTATCTATTTCCCCACGTGTTGGAGTTCTGAGTTCCTTCCACTTGTTCCTTTTCTGAGGATCTTGGGATGAACTGTCCAACTTGCAATCTGCAGAATTAGACCCCCTCCCAATAAGCCGTGGAGCCTGCGGCAAAGGAACCACTGTACAGCAGCACTAAGGCATAAGTCACCTGAACACGTGACACCCAACAGCAGAAAGTCATCACCCGTGAAGCTCAGAACTGAAGAACTGGATATCATGAAAATTGGACTTCTTTTTTTCTCAGGTTGCTTATTTTTCAGCATCCAAATATTGCAACTCCCTTTAAGCATCCCGACATAAACAGAACATGGCCTGAAAAAGTCGCCGAAAACGCTGAAACCACTGCGTTATTGGGCAATTGGGAAGACATCATCCAAGAGTCCTCTCCGTGTGATAATCGAAACACACAAGTTTTTTTCATCACCAACTCGACATACACCAAACACTGAGCTACAGACGCTTGACTTACCTGGCTTTCAGCGTCTCTCTTCACATTTCCAAGTGTAGAGGGATCTTAAAGCAACAATGATTTTTGAAAATACAGTACTTTCCAACCAAATCCCAAAAATGATGACTCTTCAAGTGGCGATCATGTTCTGAAAAAGATCCCGGATGAAGTCAAAACTCTCGCCTTGTCGATCCAGAGCCACATTGAGCAACATTGCCTTGCAAAAAGTTGTCTGAAAAAAGTAGCAATGACACCAATCCAGAGCAGTCAGATCATGAATAGCTAGGAACTTGGTGAATAGAGAGAGATATTGAAGCTTCTCAAAGATTGACTTCACATTTTTAGTGCCAGTTTCATGTTCAACAAAAATCTTTGCTGTCTTCATCCACCTTTTGATTTCTATGAGAATCTTGTGGCTAATGACTGCTATGACCCTTATTTTGGCTCAGCTTCCAGGCAGTAAGGTATAGATCAAACAGGCCAACAAGAGCAACATCACAGTGTAGTATAGCTCCTGATGCCACTGGTGGAACTGCACTGCTTCACGAAAGCCTGTTTTTTCTATCTGTTTCAGACTTTCTAGAATTAAATCAAGCTTTTTTAAAGATATACCTTCACAAGACTTGTTGAGGTGTTGGTGCCAGTCCTTGTCCAATCAGTATCAGTCTGAATCAACCCAAAAAAGTTGATGAGACAGTATTTCAAAACTTTCGTTGAGGATGCCAGCTTCAAACAAACAAAATCATCGCATTGTTCCAACGTTTCTGGATTCAAAAAACCTTGCTTCATCCATACCAGCATCTAACAAATCCTGGCCTACACAGACCATTACCCAGTTGACCCCCGGTTTTCCCCCTGACCTTTGCCAACACTGAAACATGCTGGTCCAGTTGGACGTGCTTGCTAATGACTTCATTAAAAGGCACCTGTCAAGACTCCCAACTTTTGTTGGATGGTTTGCTTGATGGATTGGTCGTTGGATGTATTGGGTTGGTGGGTTGCTTGGTTGCTTGGTGTCGTCTTGGTGGCTTACTTTCCTGTCTCAGGTTGTTGGAAAAGCATGCTGGGCATGACCATGAAGCTTTAGGTTGCTCAGGAAAGACAAAAAAAACAACCTCGTGACTTCAATGTTTCCCCATCTTTGCTGGGCTTTCCGCACTAGACCCTCTTTGATCTCATCCGCAAATTTGGCCAGCCTCCAGAGCAAACAAGGCCATAACAAGCTTTGGCATAGCAGGCGCGAAGCAAACATGAAAAACTGAAGATCAGGGCAGCAATCATGGCCCAATTTGCGTTTATACACACACACATGCGCAAATGCATTTCGAACGGAAAGAAACAAAGATACCCAACCTTGATATGTTTCTTGGCATCTTGTTGTTGTTGTTGTTGTTGCTGCTGCTGCTGTTGTTGTTGTTGTTGTTGTTGCTGTTGTTGTTGTTGTTGTTGTTGCTGTTGCTGTTGCTGTTGCTGTTGCTGTTGTTGTTGTTGTTGTTGTCGTTGTCGTTGTCGTTGTTGTTGTCGTTGTCGTGGTTGTGGTTGTGGTGGTTGTTGTTGTTGTTGTCGTTGTTGTTGTTGTTGTTGGTGGTGGTGGTGGAACAATCTCTGGTCTGATCATCCCAGCCCTCCCTCCAGATCACGCAGACGGTTTTCTTCGATTGCTGCTGAGTTTGGTAAGGAGAGACACCTTTCAGGTCCTCCACTGAAACTTCTTTTCTCTCATGACAGGCCAAGAATGGATTCTTGACATTCTCCATCAGGATAGCCTTCAGGGAGCAACATGCGTCATAAGAGAAGGCGTGTTTAGAATTTTAGTACAGGACAGACATTGGACCTGCTGATTAGGATGACATGGAACCATCCCAGTTACACGTGCCGTGCGATCGTTGAGAATCGAAGGGTGGGAAAATCAGGTTGTGGGGAAAGAGATCAACGTCTGCACCCATCTTGATCCAAAATGGGATACGAGGAATTTATCAAATTCAATAAAATTCAACCCACACCACCCTCCAAATCAAATCGATTGTTACTGCGAACATTT
>DF245430.1:0-17770 GCA_000507305.1 Breviolum minutum Mf 1.05b.01 | reverse complement strand
AAAATTAGTGAAATATAGCCATTTTTTGGGAGGTGCCAAAGGCGTCACCTTTTCCAAACCATGAATTTGGGGCCATCCAGCCGTTAGATTTCGGAGGTGCCAATTTGATTTGGTGAATTTTAGTTATGACCCCAACTTATCACAAGTTACTACCATTTTCGCCACCAAGTACAAACAAGAAAACGCACAGAAAACTCTTTTACTTCTACCTTGTGTGGATGTCAAGTCGCACGGATCCTCTATTTTTTTAAGTTGAGATAAATTGAGTGTCTGGGTTAGAATATACTTTGGGTTTTTGAAAACACCTCAATCCATCGAATCCCACAACCCTTCATTTTCAGGGATTGCGCCCCCGAAGTTTAACAGCTCGCCCCTGAAAAATGGGTGGTTGGAATACTGTACTACTTTCCTTTTCAGAAGCCCTATTTTCAGGGACCATGTTAGTTTCAGGGAGGGTATAACTTAAAACTTATAACCCATAATCTGTTTGGTGCTTAAAACCTTCATTGGAACAATGGATTTGAGAGAATTCGTTGCTGCTTAACCTGTGTCAATTCACTCTGCATCCCTGTATTTTTTACTGCATCTAATGGAGTCGGATCTCTTGTCTGAGTCCAGAAAACGGACCAGGATGGAGAAAACCCCGGCGTTTTTGCATGACAAGTGCGGTCATGAAAACGAAAGCTTTCCAGAACAAAATCAAGATGCGGAGCAAATCGTGAAGGAATGCCACAAAACCCTGAAACATGGAAAATGAAGGTTCAAAGACCTAGAAATATGGCTTAACTATTATAACCCCTAAAAATGCAGGTTCAAAGGGTACCAGTGCACTGTTGAGGGTACCAGATACACTGTTAAAACTACAACCTCACATAAATCCCTACGAACTGAATTGACCTTGCCCCGCTTCGTTTTCGTGGCCCAATTCAAAAGTTTCTGCGGTTACAAGTGCCCCATGATTGACAAAGGGCGCGAGGGTCATTGTACAGTGCACGAAAGGGTGGCAGTGCCTCTTATGCTTCTTGAAAAAATTCGTTGGTGATGTCATCGTCTTGGATTCGTTGAAGATGATTGTTGACCTTGTACCATGGTAAATCACCATTAAACCACCAATTAGGATAATATGTTTGGAACTTTTTCCAAGCATGGAAGAGTCGCAAATCCAACTGAAGTGTCGCCTTAATCTTTGGATTGGTTTTTTTCTGGTGATTTGTTCCTTTCTACCATGGGATTTATCACCATTTAAGGGTTGAAATGTCAAACCATCCAGCGACCAAATCGGGTACATCAGGTGACTTGATCAGACAAAACCCCAGGTTTGGGTCGCCAAAAATCTTGATGAAGATGAAGATATACCCTCCCTGAAACTAACATTTATCGCCCCTGAAAATAGGCAAAGGGCCCCAAAAGAACCAAATCGTATTCCAAGTAATCCATTTCCAGGTGCGAACTGCTGTTAGTTTCAGGGAGGATAGATTTGGTGGGTTTTTTAAATGTAAGTCCTAAAAGTGAAACCTTTAGCATGGGACCTGAGTTTTGCCGAGGGAACCAATTCAAACCTTACTACTGGGATGTCCATGGTACTTAGTAACTGGGTGATTTCACCCCTATATAAGTAGGGTGTAAGTCCCTTAAGTAGGTTATAAGCCAACTTACTAACGATCGTTACGATCACTTCCATGGACATCCAAGTAACCAACCCTGAGATTTCAGTCTTCGTCGGCTCCAATGAGGTAGAGGATTTAGAGAGCTGTGGAAGATTTTGCAGGTGTTCCCCCCTTTTTTTTGTTGGAAAAACGTGTGGGGATCATGTTCTATGGAACCATAAACATCATAAACAGATATATTTCTAGAAAGCTTTATTGTGTTTTTAAGAGAAAGGTAGTTCGGAAAGAACTGATGGGTTGCTTTTGTTTGGTAGTGTTTTAGTAAGAAGACTTAACTTCATTTAGGGGACAATGTTTTGTTTCAGCCAACCTACAAGCATTAATACTAAGAGTTGGAAAACGACCATGAACAGAAACACAGCTTGGCAAGGCAGTTTCATGAGAAGCCTCGCTTCTGAGCTTTCAAGTAGAAGTGAATCACGCTTGCACATAGCTATATAGATCACAGAAAAGTTGGTAGTTGAAAAAAGGAATGCAATATATAATACGTTTGTATATAATTATTTATACAGTATATATTCCATTCGAGCTCAACACAAGACATTATTTTTACTCCTTTAGACTGATGGTTCAGAAATCCTGCACCACCTGACATACATAAAACCTTAGTAAATAATGGGATAAACTACCAACCTCAACTGGTTCGCCGGATTTCTGAACCATCAACAGTATGACTCACTACAAGTGTTCAACTTTCAGCATTTGAAACCTTCTCAGTTTTGCCAAGATCAGGTTTTTTTTTTGTTGATTTTTGTGCGTTGCCATGTCATCCTGCCATGTCGCCCCTTGATGCGCCAGATTTGGTAGAGGCGAGGATAAGGTTGACATTCGTCATTCTGGTTGTTCCAAGATTTACACCAGTTTAAATGGAAACTATAGTGCTCTATATAAACTTGGGAGGTAGTCGGGTGAATTGGAGTAGCACGTAAAATTGGTGCCTGTTGATTTATGCTCACCTATGGAACAACAAGGGTACAGCGCCCCTCGATGGCCGGGCACGTGTTTAACTTTATTTTGGAGATGATACATTGCCATTCCAAGTGGCGACCATTGTAAATAAGGTGTTTACATGCAACCGACATTGTCAAAATCTTCCGAAATTCTGTTTTTTTCGTTTTTATTCAAAAAAAGTTGTGCTTGATTAAGAAGTCATCGTCATCAGAAGGTTTTTCTATGGTTTTTCTCTTCAGTGTTCCATTGATGTACAAATGCTCTCAAGTAGTTCCAAGGTTGAATATCTCTGGAATTTCTGCCAGAACGCCCCAAATTATTTTTTTCATCCGTGAAGCAGAGATTGTCCGAGGATCATGTTGCGTAGCACCGACATGTCTTCTAGTGTAAGAAACATCAGGTTGCGTAGCAGTGAAGATGTGTTCCCGTGCAAGAAACATCATGTTGCGTAGCATCATGATGCGTGCAAGTGCAACGAACGGAAACATCCCACCCACCCCACCACCCACCCACCCCCCACCCACCCAAAAACAAACACCCCAACCACAGACATCCTGTTGCGTAGCACCGACATATCTTCTAGTGTAAGAAACAACAGGTTGCGTAGCAGTAGATGTGTTCTAGTGCAAGAAACATCAGAAAAGTAAAAATGGACGACCTCCCCCGGCCGTTGAGTGGGGGAATGCCCAACAACAACAGTAACACATATTGTTCGAGTTGATCAAAAAGAGATTCATTTCCATTTTAACCCCAATAAGAGAAACCAAAAAGTCTTTGAGCGGCTTTTAAAAAAACAGAAGGTTTTGGTGTACAGAACAAGCACCTGACTTTAAGCTGCAACCCTATTTTTTAAGATATTTGGAGGCGTCCAAAGCCAATCTTTTTACTTACCAAAACTTACCGATCGTTTTTTTCAATGATTTCATGCCCTTATCATCCATGGGTCTGCTATATTTACCTACATGAAAACCATGAAAATCAACCATTCATGTAGGTAAACATACCATCGTCCGATGGATGCTATGAGATGTGGATCCTTTGAACCTCAAACCTGAAAGTAACCAATCGCACCTGAAAATTGTCCTTCCTGAGAGAATAGCCAACATCTTCCAACCATCCATTTTCAGGGGCGATGTTAGTTTCAGGCACATCTTCTCATGGCAACTCCAAGAGTTTTCCGATTTCATGGGGGAAAGTGTTGCCTAAACAACAATTCTAGGGTTCTCCCAACCGGGGGGTTGGGAAACTCCAGGGGAGCTGGGTAGCTTGGGAAGACTTAAGGATTTATGTAGGGAAGATTTAGGGAACCTTAGGGGAAAGGGGGAAGCACCACCCTCAACAAGCACCCAGGTTGGTTCCAAATTCTTCGCCGAAGGTCACCTCTGGATCCTTTGCTTTTGAGTCGGCAAACATCACAGCATTGCAAGTTTATCATGCCACAGGTGCGGTGTTTGTTTCGGGGGGCAAGGGGGGGTTGTAGAGGTGGAGGTGTGTGGTTTGTTGTTGTTTTTGGTTGTTTGTTTGTTGTTTGTTGTGTTGTTGTTGGTGGTGGTGGTTGTTTGTTCTTCGTTCTTCGTTGTTGTTTTCCTGTTGCACAAGGTCCACGTTTTCTCACTCAAATCTGTGGATCCCTCAAACTTTTCCCCGGTCGATAGGTACAGCGAGACGTCATGCATTTTGAGCATAGCGATGCGACCGAAGTTTGTTCCTTGTACCAAAATGAACACGTTGCAGAATCCCTACAGAAAAACCCATTTGGATCCATGGGAATGGTACTAGTCTAGTCTAGTCTATTCTACTTACCTACCCACTAATTTACCATAGAAATCAACCATTAATATAGATGAATCTACCAGTTGTATGGATCTTCTATAGGAAATTCCAAGTAAAATTTCCCGTTTTATGGATCCTTTGTAGGAAATAAATGTAGGCAGGGGGGTGGGGGAGTCATCGAAGAATCCACCTAAAATTTCCCTTTCCCCCCAGACTTCACCGTACGTAGGTGTCTTGGCAGCTGGTCCAGGCAGGGATTCTGGGTTGCACATGAGAACAAATTCGGGAGTTGCAAGGTCTTTAAAAGCATGGGGATAATACCCCTAGCGGTAGTTTCAAAGATTTTTTATGTTCACCCCTACCTGGGGAGATGATCCAATCTGACGAGCATATGATTCAGATGGATTGGTTCAACCACCAACTAGAATAGTTTTACATGTGGATTACCTGGAGGTTCTATGAGGATTGTGATATGGGGATGATTCTCTTGGATTTGAGGGTTGTTGGTAGTAGCCCGAAAAGTTTTGGGGCGCCAGCTTTCCAGACCATGCGAACCGCAACTTACCCCCTTGACAAACAAAACTGCCAACCTCAGAAAATCTGGTAAACAAAAATCCATGGCCTATCGACCTTCCACAATGTAACTAATGGAACAACCCTTGCTTTAATGGTGAAAAACTTACATCTTGCTTTTCCAGCAAAACTGGTCAGAAAAAAACAACATAGCAATTGAAATTAAATCCCTTGAATCATGTACCTTCAAAAAAAAACATATACCTTCATCGCCTTTGTTTCCCCAGCGAAGCCAGCCATGTATACTTTACCAAAGGGAAAACCATCTCCAATGCTGAATCCAAAATGAATTAATGTTGAAGGATGGTTCTCCCTGTTAGAAAATGAGAACAACAATTATTTTTGTGGCATCCCACTATGGGAAATAAACACAAGCTAGGTGGTGTTCAATCATATCAGGCTGGAAACGTTACAGAAATTGAGAAATTAACAGTCATGTCACCTGGCATCCCAAAAAAGAGAAATGCACATTGACGCTAGTTGGAGGTTTCCTAAAAATGGTGGTACCCAACAAGCACGGGAAAATCCTACTAAAAATGATTATTTTGGGATGTTTTGGGGGTACCACCATTTAAGGAAACACCCAGTTGGTTTCAAAGATATCTTTTGTTCCCAAAGTCTGGAGGAAGAGGATGAAAAAATGAAAATGCCCCCACTTCAAACTCCAAACAAGCAGTTTTAGATATGAATGGTTTGGGCAAACAACCATGTTTTTACGTAAACATAGCTAGTGGTTTCAAAGATTTTTTATATTCAAAGATGATTTTGGTTTTTCAAAGGGTGTAATTTGCAGGTTCCATGTCAATTTCCCAGGTATATGGACATTATATGGACCATCTTAGCGAATTGTTCAACCAAATGAACCTTCCACTCCCACTTCAAACTCCCCTTCTTTACCCCCATTTTCCCACAAATTTCCCATGGCCCACTTTGGTTGTTTTTTGGTGTGCTCGTTTTCCGCCCTGGTTCAAGGCGAAGAAGATTCACAGAAATCGATCTCCGCCGGGGATCCTTCTCGGAGTCGAAGGGGAAGGGAAGGGAAGTCCCCAAAGGATCGGTTGGATCCTACTTGGAGGATCATCCCAGCTAGTAAGTGGTTAACCATGGTTAGTAAGTTCCCATAACTGGGGTTATTCTCCTTCCAAATGGCCTAAATGGCTTATAAATGTGGGTTACTAACCACTTACTAACTGGGATGATCCTCCAAGTAGGTGGTGGTTTCATTTTTTGTTCACCCCTAAAACGATCCAAATTCACGAACATATTTTTCAGATGGGTTGGTTCAACCACCACCGAAAGGATCAAACTCTCCATGCTGTTTTGCAAAAAGGTTCTCGGAAATTTTACCTATATTTGCTAAGCAAACAAATATTCTCCGAACTGGTAGTTTAATGGAGATTTGTCATGGCACAGAGTAAACTCTAACAATTAGTGGTAGTAGCTAGATTTGGCCATGCCTGATATCAGCCATAGGGCTAGCGTTTTTTGCCCCTAACTTATGTGAGGTCAAACTTTTTTGTAGGATTTGGGACCGGAAAATCTTTGCCATTCAGAAATATCTCAATGAACACTACTTCGATGTCCCGCTGGAAGTTAGGATCAATGGTTAGGATCAATGGATTATTTCACCTACTTACGAATGGGGTATATTGGGGTTATACTGTAACTGCTTTTTGGTCACCATTTACACCCCTGAAAACTAAGATGACTGGCTGGAAAATCCCAATCTTTAATCGGAAATACATTCTCATCCATGGTGGATGTCCCAGCAGTCATGTTAGTTTTCGGGCGTGTAAAACTACCAGAGAGTTTACCCCTTGAAAATTCCAACGTTAATAGGGTATATTGGGGTGAAATAATCCTGTGCCTACTAACCTTTTACAAGCACGCCCAACGGGACATCCAAGTATTGGCCAACCAGGATCTTCCCTAAATTTTTCTGATTAATGTGCCTATATCATGACTGGTCAACCAACCCACCCCCTAACATACCACCCCGAGAAATAAGGCCTTATGATCAGAGCTGATTAACCCGTTGGTTTTCCTTATGCGATTTCTATCACATTTCTGAGGGGCGTTCGTTGGTGGAAGGTTGGTTGATTAGCCATGATTACATTTCCCTATATTTGGGTGGTTCCAAAGATAATGGTACCCCCAAATCATCCATTTTAATGGTGTTTTCCATTATAAACCATCCATTTTGGGGTATCCCCATTTTTGGAAACACCCATATTTGGCACCGGATCGTTTTTGCCTATATCAACAGCACCCATGTCATCAGGATCAGTGGTATGATAGGTATGATAGTGGGCTGTTCAACTTCACCTACAAGTACCCACACTCAGCCAAAAGAATATCATTGCATTTACATTTACATATGTGTGTTTATATATGTATATATATATATATACATTTACTTTGTGGTGGTGTCAAATATTTTTTATTTTTACCCCTACCTGGTTGAAACCACCAGCTAGTCTATATTTACATTAATAGATTTAATAAGACTTACCTTAATAGCTTTGAATCCCCTCCATCTTGTTTTCCCTTTCATAAAAGGTCAACTATGAAACGTACATATGGAACCATGGAGGTCTTGGTTTTTTTTGGCCTCCTGATATGGCCTACCTGGTGGTGTCAAAGATTTTTCTTTTCATCCCTACCAGGGAAATGATCCAATTTGACTAATATTTTTCAGATGGGTTGAAACCACCAACTAGTGGCCATCTTCCAAACAAATCAGGTCTTACAACAGACTTCGGAGGCGGGTTTCATAGCATGGTGTGTGAGTGTGAAGGCTTGGCAAAAGACAAAACATTAGCAATGAAAAAAAAACGGGTTAGTGGATTATACTTCCCCAGTTATGTGAGGATTATAGTAAACCACTGTAAGGATCCCAATGAAACAACGACTACGTGGTCAGAGGCATGTGCCACTTGGTGGATGGTGGAGTCGGAAGAAGAAGTGCAGAAGGAGTTGGGCAGACCACCGCTACTCAACAAGTTGGGCCTGATTACAAAGGTCAAGGAGGATGGGTCCAAGAAACACCGACTCATCTGGGACCTTAGAGAATCAAAAGCAAACTTGGCCTGTTCGCAAGGAGAACGGATCATCTTGCCCAAGCTCATGGACGTGGCGGAGGCGGCAGTGACAGTCTACAAGTCAGGCAAGCAGCCGTGGATTGCAGTGGCTGACATCCAGGACGCCTTCTTGAACATCCCCTCTGGAAGCGACAAGTTCGCTACAACGACAAGTTCGCTACAACTGCGGCTGTGGAGATGGAAGACGGCAAGAAGAAGATAGTGGTGTTCGACACCTTGGTCTTCGGCTCGGCGTCATCGCCCACCCTGTGGGGGATCGAGGAAAGTGGGTTTTTGTTTTCGGCTCATGTGTTTTCTTCAGAAATTGAAGAGGGAGTCCATTTTAGTCCTGTTGAGTTTGGTGTTTTTCCAAATGCATCCCAACTAAAAGTTTGTTGTTTTGGTCCTGGGGACCTGAGTTTGGCCATGTAAGATTATAATCAAGTCTCCATATTGAATTGGATCAACCCGTACATTGCGCAAAGGTAGAAGATGGAAAATCAACGCAATGGGTTTCCTACCCATTATAAGGATTCCCGTCAGTAAGGGTGGGATGAGTTAATCCCCAATATAAGGAGTTGATCGACACTTGTAAGGATCCCGGAGCTTAAAAAAAGCAGACGGATGTCATTCAAAATGCGTTTTGGATTGGCGGATGTGAAAAAGAAGAAACAGATGCCTTTGTTTACGCCTTGTTGTTGTTGTTGGTGCTTACAGCGGGGGGTTTTAACTACCGCAGTTATGTAAAACTAGCTGCTGTTTTCAAAGAATGTTTGCAAATTGTTACCCCGAACTTTGGGGGAAAATGATTCCCATTTTGACTCGAGAAAACCACCAAGTCGTAAATTTGGAACCGAGACGTTACAGCTGACTCAGCCATTGGCTGAGCTTTAAGCTTTTCGGGGTTACACATATCATCATATTTATATTTAGTAGAATCACATAAATAAAGTTCAACCTTTTATTCAATGGTCCGAAATGGCTGAGTGAGTACAAGGATCCCTGAACCCTTAACCAACTGTTGCTTCTTATGGATCCTTCAACTCCTCACAGACCTGATGGTTTTGGCATCCACTTCTGTTGACCTGCATTATAGCTATATTATAGCTGGCTGTTTGTGGAACTGGGCCATGATTTTTCCATGCTGTTCCATTTGCACCCATGGAATGGATTTGTTTTCGGGGTTCTTGTTCAAGTAGTTGTGCGCGTGTGTGTGTGACCTTATTGAATCATTTGATGGTGGTGATGTTTTAATCATCAAGAATCATTATCTACCTGTGGCAAACCTTTGGGGATGGTTCCTTCAAGCCCCTCTTTGGATGTCCCAGGAAGTTAGGATCAATGAAATCAATGGTTAGTAAATGGGTTATTTCACTCCAATATGCCCCATTTATAAGTAGGTGAAATACCCCATTGATCCTAACCATTATGCCATTGATCCTAACTTCCTTCCCGGGACATCCAAGTAGCTCTTTTAAGTTTGGTTTCCTGGGAGATTTACGAAGTTTGACTCCCTAAGAGTGCTCAGCTTTTAGTGCTGTAAAGCCCGGGACTCTGGAAAGTCTTTGCCAAGTATTCGTTTTCTCCAACCAGCAAATCAAAGAAATCAACGTGTCACCAATTTAGAGACTAGGTGACTGCAGCACTTGCAGCACTACACCTCACATAAACTTGGAAGTTAATTTGTTTAGTGTCTTTTCTTGGTGAAGGTTTCAATGAATTTATATGTTCACCCCGAACTTTGGGGAAGATTACCCCGGTTGATTGATATTTTGCCGGTGGGTTGAAACCACCTACTAGGAGCTGGCAAGGTAAAGCAGGTGGTAAAAAGCTACACACCAAAATGAGCATACTCAGCATAGCTGGCTCTAAAATCCATCATGTGTAGGATGCATTTTCTTTCAACCAATGTTCCGAAGGGAAAAAAAGATCCTGGGCAGTAAAATACCTCAGCCAACGCTGGCCTTGACGTTGTTTCGCGGAGGCGTCCTTGAACGGTTTGGCTGTACTTAGCCTTCGCAAGGCACGGGTTCGAACCAGGGAGATGGATAAGATGTACTGGGTAATGGTTGATGATAGACTCCACCGGGGTGACATGACACGCCAGGTTATATACATACTTCCATGTTATAAGACAGAGATTTTTGCACCCAAAACTCTATTCCTAAGAGTGCACCATGGGTTGATAAGCTAGTTTCTAACCATTCCCTAAGTTCCTCCCAAAACTCTGAACTTAGCGCCACAGGTGATGAAAGATGAAGTTTAAATGATTAGTGTATAAGTGCTTCATAACAAAAAAAGTGGTACAGTTGATGGAAAGAAATACCAAAGAACCACCTGACATGTATGAAACCCTGTAGATAACGGGATATTTATCATGTCAACTGGTGCAGGATTTCTTCCATCAACAGTACTCTTGCAGCAACTGGCCTCACTTTTTTTGGGGTAGGTCGGGGCACCTGTTGTCAACTAACAGATTGAAACCTGGAATTGTTGGCCACATAACCTCCAGGAAACTGAACATGTTCGCAGCTGAAAATGGATGATTAGAATCCAGTATAATTGGAATACTCCAACATGATTAGTTGCTTCAAAACCTATACACCCCGAACTTTAGCATAGCCCCTGAAAAATGATGGTTGGAAGACAAGCCTTTCCTTTTGGGACGGCCTATTTTCAGAGGCGATTTGTTGGTTTCAGGGAGGGTATGTTTGAAAAGTCAAATATTTATTTCCTTGAAACTAACAGCTCTTGCCCCCTGAAAAATGGTGGCAAAGGAAGACGTTTGCCCCAAAGGAGACTCGGCCTAGTTTCATTAGCATGCCGTTAGTTTCAAGGGGTGTAGGTGGCGATTCCAAAATTTTTGGGCCTTTAAATGAACCTTAGTGAGTTTTTCAGTGTTAGGGAAGGATTTTTGTCAATCTTCATGTAAGATTCATTTTCCAGCCAAGTACAGATAACTTACTGGGCAATGCAACACCATGACTTAAGTGAACCCAGCAAGAATTGCGGCCGGAACGGGTCGCACTCTGCGTGGTGGACTGGATGGCGTTACCACCATCGTAGAGTCTACAAGCCAAGCTTGCTGGCAATCAAGGAACTCCAGTCAGAGATCTGGCGGAAAGCTTTTGAAGCAGTGCATAAGTGTTTTGGGTTGTCTGTAACGCTTTTTGTTAGACATTGCAATGCCGGAGTGCGAGGGCTTTCGCCCAAACATGTTCAGGCAGTGTTCGTTGGAATTGACCTGCAAGATACATGCAAAAAGCAAAGATTTCCCGATCTCAAAGGCATATTGTTGTTGAAACAAGTGGACTTGGTGCTTTGCGTTTTTTCGCAAAGCACACCAAGGCGGCAATCTCCGGAAAAGCTGATATTAGAAGAGTGGATTGCTGGTGAGACACCCGAAGTGTTTCAAAACACCAAAACGTTGACGCACCTGTGGAAGATGAGTTTGACATTGCCTGTGGTGCTCCAAAATGTTTTTTCTGTGAGGGTATTTTTGGAAAAGATTTTTAGGACCCTAAAACAAGTCTAAAATCAAAAAGTTCATTGAAGTTGGATTCGGCAATTGGCTCACCAATCTAGGGGGGATCATTTGTTCCTTTCAATCTTCTTTGGTTTTTTGGCCAAATACGGCGGGGCAAGTAGAAGCGCGGCTTGGAAGACGCTGAAAATCAGTAGATCATTGGCCGATTTTTCCACATACATGTTAAGTAAGTCTAGGTTTTTTCTCTGTTTCATCGACTTTTATAGGCTTTACTACACCCAGTTGTTTCCGTTTTTTCCAACACCACCGAGACCCCCATCTTCCCAGGTCTCTCCGTTCGCCTTGGCTAAATATTGCAATGCCTTGCTGAAGACGGAGGCTGGCTTCGTAGTGCAGCATTCCCCTGAGATTGTTTCACTGGAAGCCTACACCTTCGGAAATGAACCTGAAACCCAAAAAAACAGGTTGGGAATGGAAGATGATTTTTCCCCTTTAAATTGGCTGATTTTAAGCTTCCATCCGTCAATTTTCAGGGGCGTAGAGTTATTTTACTTCCCAAAACTCGGTAGTTTGGGGAATAAATCTGCCCTAGTCTTCCAGTCATACCAGCTGAAGTTTGGCCTTTTGGGGCCAGGTTTGTTGGGGTCATACCTCATAGCTCCTCACATTGGTGGAAGGTGTTTTGGAAGCCTAGGGATTTGTTTGAAATCATTATTCCTAGTGGTTGGATGTTGGTTGCTTTAATGAGAGGGGTGATGGTAACTTCCCAAATTTCCATCGGGTTTGTCCACTCAATGAATTTTTTGTGGATTGCTTACTCGGAGTCTTTTTTTCGAAGCACGGACAGTAAGATTTGGGACAAGTGAACGTTGGACTATGTTTAGTATTACGTGTATTCCAATTGAATACCTCCTGGAAGTTTAATATATAGCCAATGAAAATATACCATGCCAAAAGGAAAAGAATTGTCCAACCATCATTTTTCAGAGGCTATGATAAACTTCGGGGTGTAATTCATCTTGAGAAGTAAATCTTGAGCTGTACTCCAGCAGTTTGGGATACAGAGTTCCCAGTCCAAAGACCAAACTTTGCCCCGGGGAACGTAGTCTTGTGTTTGTTATTTCGGTTGATGTTTGAATGGATTCTACTATAGTAAATCACCATGCTTCACCAGCATTGGGGGAATATGTTTGGATTTTCAAATGTTCGAACCACCGAAGAGTCGGAAAACTAACCTAAAGTTGATCGTAAGGATTGTGATCTCCCATCCCTATATAAGTAGTTGCAAATGTTCCCCAACTTACGCGAACCGTTAGTGACCGGAAAAGTGTTCTTGCTGGAACACACTTTTACAGTATTCCTTGGATCCGATGCCCTTGATTTTCAAAGCAGTTTCTTCAATCATGAGCAATGAAAAAAAAATCAGTTGTTAAGGGTATATAGAGGATTAAAAATTATACTACACAGATCTCATGGGGATTGCAAGTTAACCATTGTAAGGATCCTTATTAAACCAACCAGGAAATTTCATGGACGTGGCTTCAGTTGCTTGCTCAGAAAGGCGATGCTGCTTACGGTGAAGCCGCGGGATGCCCCAATTTTTGGGGGCCAGCGTTGGGTTGGGGGGTTAGTTGCAGGTTGGGTTGCTAGGTGGTGGTTTCAAACATTTTTTATGTTCACCCTTACCTGGGGAAATGATCCAATTTGACTAATATTTTTCAAATGGGTTGAAACCACCAACTAGGTTGAAGTTCATCATGGCCATTGACATAACCAAATTGATCTTCCAATTTGGAAAATGGTGCGGTTTACTACTGTTGGTGATTCAGAAATATGGCGATCACAACCTCGGATGTATAAAAAACCTTGTAAAAAGTGGGTAGAGAACTATATGTACTAACTGGGTTAGCCGGATTTCTGAACCATCAAGAGTAGCAAACAGATATTCAATGGGGTTGATTCATTGATGGTCTTGAAAATCTACATCTATGAAATCCACCCTCTAAAACTACCTTGACCCACTGTAAGGCAAAATTAAGCGGACACAGGGGAGGTTGTGTGTGAAGCTTTTGTGAAAATGTTTGAAACACGGCGGTGCCTGAGGTCATGAAAAAAGGGCCCCTGGTGGTTGTTCAGGGTTTTTCTGGTGGGGGATGAAACGCTACCCACTTACATGGGAATTATTTCATAAACCATTATATTTATGTAAGGATGCCTGTTAAACAACCAGTATTTCATGGAGGGGAAGGCTGGGTTTTTTCCGTTTCTCACTTAGGTTTGAAACATTTTTGAAAATCTGTGCAGCACGCCACCAGAACAGCCGGAAATCCTCACCTTTCACTACCAACCCACCAAAGGTAGTTCATCTTGTTTCAAAATTCCGTTAGAACATGGTCCGCAGGGGGTGCATACGGTATACTATCATAATATGGTATTTACCTACTGATTTAGCATAAAAATCAACTTTAAATGGTAAGTAAATATACTTACCATACATTGATCACTATGGGACCAAGTGTAGCCACCTTCAAACTAAGAAATCGCAAATGAGTTTCCCAAAAGGAAAGGCAAACGTCTCCCCCTGTGCCACCATTTTTGGGGTGCGATTTGTTTGTCTTCGGGAGTGTATTTGGTGTCGAAAATGGTAGCTGGTATCTAGTTTTGAGTTGGATTATAACTATGATTAGCCTTTGCAAGTAGGTTCAAACAAGTCCATTAAATAGGATGAAATCATTCAAGTTATGGGCGATCTTTAGCATCACCATCCTAGTTTTGCCGCCAAGTAGGTTATACTTAGGTGCAAATGCCATAAGAATCAACTACTCCCGGCGAAATTTAACAGTTTGCCCCTCAAAAAGGATGATTGGAAGACAAGCCTTTCCGTTTGTGAAGGGCCATTTTCAGGGGCGCGGTGTTAAACTTCCACGGAGTAAATGATAAGTAAATATTTACGTACCATACATTGATCCTAAGGGTGGTTTTAGTGAAGATTTTGGTGAAGGTCCCTGGCCAAAACATCCCAAAGTGACTCCTTTTTGAGGTCCTTTCTCAAGGGACAATTGGGTGTACCCCTCGTGTTTTCTAGGGATTCTTGGGGATTATAAAATTATAAGCCATAAATACCCACTATATAGGGCTTATATAGGGATTTCCCATAGGGGTACGTTGTAGTCACCTGGGTCACCTGGCACGTTATTCAAACTATGGCAATGTGACTCTCCTTTGTCAAACATTGATTCTTATTCGTCTAACGATGTTTGGGCACGAGGAAACTGATTCCTATCATTTATAGTAGGTTATTTTGTCTCCATTCTTGGATTTGTCTTAAGGTGATTTTTGTGAGACTAGGTAAATGTACCAGCCATTGATCCCTATGGGCTAAACTTTTGTCTCCTTTCCCCGGAGTCAAAAACTATTTTTAAAAAACAATAGTACCCAATTTTGGATGATAAAAACTCCCTACTTACCAAAAAAAAGTAGTCGCCTTTTAGGTGAATTGTCACTATTTTTCATGGTCTTTCCCAAAAAAAAGTGACTTTTAGGGTTTTCGGGTACCGGTACCTCAGCCATCTACCCCTAAGAAATAGCCCGGCCATCTTAAAGGACTATTAAGGGATGATGGTGGTTACAGTACTAAATCCCCTCATAAGGCCGGGGATTCCCGTGGCATTGGGGAGGCTGTTGCAACGCCCTTTGGATGCCCCACAACATCCAAAAAAATGGACATTTTGAAGGCTAAGTTTTAGCAAGTCCATTTTCTAGCTGGCGGTTTCAAACATTTTTTATTTTCATCCCTACTTGGGGAAATGATCCAATTTGACGAATATTTTTGAAATGGGTTGAAACCACCAACTAGATATTTCTTTTGGCAAGTCAAGATTTTAAGGAGAAGTCTTCTTGGGGATAATGTTCATCATAAATGCCAGCGATTTCCAAGCAGGGGTTCAAAGGAACAATCCCCAAAGTTTTGCCGTAGATAATGATTCTGGCCGTAGATTAAGGGATGATGGTGGTTAATAATCCCCTCATAAGGCAGACTTTAGGCTTCTTTTCCGCAGCTTTTTTTTGGCACTTCCGTCCCGTGCCCCACCCACCGAAGTTTGAGCCATGACAGCTCCTGCCACGGTGCCGTCGTCGTTGTCGTTGGTGGGTGGTTTGCAGTTTTGGGATACCAAGAACCTGAAACTTCAATTTGGTGAGAAGATTGCTTTAGGACTGACTGGAGACACATTTGGAAACTTCGTCTTCATTCTAGTCTTCTTTCAAGAGAATCTATAGGTGTACGGTTTCGTCAAAAGGGCTTTTTTCATCCAGGGAAAACCTTCCCCCAACAAACAGGGGATTAATATATTATATATAATATATTCTTGCTCGAACTGTCCGCCCATTTTGGGCCAAGATGTTTGTTTCAGCCAGTTGACGCCGAGATGCGCAAGATATGTTTCAAGATTCGCCTCGAAAAAGATCAGAAACAGAAACTCCACCGTTGGATCCAACTGTCATGACCCCATCCTTTCATGTCAATGTCAACCTACCCCTCCGTTGAGGGATTTCCCCGCCCAGAAACAGCCGGGGTCCCTTATGATCAGGGCTTACTGAAAAACCCATTGGTTTCCCTTCATAAAGCCAACTATGGAAACAACCCCTTATTTCTCAATGGGGGGAGATACGTTTGGTCGGGGGTTGGTTCAGTAGCCATAATCCTTGGGGTTTCAACAAGATGCCCAACGGTGGTGTCGCTTCTGAATCGGCGGTTTGGCACAGGAAACCTTGACGATTTCGGATGGCACGGTCATGGTAACGGCACTCAGAAGCAAGCAAATTTGGTGGCGGAAATGGTTGTTTTTTTTTCTAGTAAGATGGTTGATTTTCACACTTTCTTTGGTGATTTTTTTCAACCAACTTACAGGGGTTGATTATAGTTCAACTTACAGGGGTTAACTATATAGTTAGGACAGGATCCAGGATCCTTATAGTGGCTCATTATAATTCCTATATAATTTGGTAGGATTCCATCCCCTATATCCAGCAAAAAATCCATGGGCCCTTCGTCACTGCTCACTTGCTGATGAAAATGGTATCGTGATCGTAAGTTGGGTGACTAAAACATGCTAGGGAACTTTTTTGACCACCAACTTTCAGGGACACTTACAATCCAAAATATAGATGGGCAGGTGGTATAATCTACTTGGTGGCTGCTGGTAACTTAGTGACGTAATGGTTGGTGACTTGGGGTGGTGTCACCTCTATGGCATTTATATCAACCAACTTTAGAGGGGTTAATTCTCGTTACAGCCAATTGAACAACTATAGTCTATAGTCTATAGTTACTAAGTCCTATTTTCACCACCAAGTAGGTCTCCAGAGACCTATTTACAGTAGTTGAGAAGTACATGGCTAGCCGTCCCTACATATTGGTTTAGGGGTGGATCCTTTAAAAAACCCTACCTTTTGGTATCGGCAAGCCATCTATTTTGACCTTACGGGAGGACCTTTGCAAAAACACCTACAAACCCAAGGTATGACTAGATGATTTTGGTTTCACTACGGGGGTCAGTACTTGAGCCAGGGATACAGATCTTGGGGTCGTTGAAGCTATATGTGGTAAGGTCTGAACTCCCAGCGTTTCCATAGGGGATGGTCATCAACCCAATAATAGGCAGTGATAATTTCTTTTAAACTAACCAGCACAAATTTAACATGGAACCTGAAAAGCACCTGTTCAAAGAGGAAAATCATCTTCCAAACCTTCATTTTCTGGGTTCCATGTTAACATGTTAATTTTCAGGGGTGTCATAGGAAAGTCAGTCAAGTGTTGCTGGCTTGTGGTGGACAACTGACCTGGATTCTCAAGGTAAATAGCCCGTTTTTTTCGAGGTAAAAAGGAGGTACAGTATTCGCCAAGAGCGTACGTATTAGAGGTTCGGGATACGGATAGTAAACTGGTTATATGTAGGTTTATAAGTTTAGGATTTGGGTACAAAAAACCAACGAAAATATGGGTTTTTTTCACTCTGGTTATTATCCACAAAAACCTAAGTATCCTGAACCTCCAAGTATCCCTTCATAATGCTGGCCAGTAAGATGTTTCTTGATTGAAGGATATCTCTCCCAGGAATTCAGATACTCCTTGATTGAGCCCATCCCCCAGCCAATAGGATTGGGAGGGGTGATACTGGAAAAAAAAATTCACGTTCCCTGGAAAAAAAATTCACGTTCCCTGGAAAAAATATTTACAG
>DF245429.1:0-17782 GCA_000507305.1 Breviolum minutum Mf 1.05b.01 | reverse complement strand
TGTATAAAAGTGGTGTTCCATCTCAGGGATCTAGATCATTTTGTGGCTGCTGGCTTGCCAGTAAGGAGCTCTAGTGTGATCTAATTTGTGTCCTGCGCATTGGTTGCTGGTGCTTCAAACGTTGCACAACCGACTGCGAACTAATGTTGCTAGTTGCGAGAGGGTTTGAGAATCCGATCGATGAACCAGTCACAACATGTCAGAAAGGACGTCATTAACAATTTGAGTCTGATGCATCGTTTTACATTTGGTACATGTGCATGACCGAGTTATCTGGCTGGCTGATGCTGGCTGATCTCCATCCTGAGGCCGACACAACCCGAGCGTGCCTGTTCTCAACAGGTCATCCTTGAGAGCAAGCCGCTCTCAACGAACCTGGAATTCTAGGGTGACGTCGTGTAGTACGCCGCTAGGCTTTAACTGTAGTCACATATAAGTCATGGGCCATTAGCCGCTGCAAAATGTGGCGAGACCTGCATCCAACAGAAGTGCAAATCTTTTCTCAAGAAATTCTGGCGTGGTCTGGCCAGGCGCTGTGAATTGCACTGACCCTCCAAAGAGACGGCTAGCCACTGTACCGGGTTCCCACCCACCGTCCCTCCTCTGAGAAAGGAATTTCAAAATGGCAACTGGTGGAAATACGCAACTTGTCCAGCAGGTTCGCAGACGGCCCATGTGAATTTTGAATCTGTAAGTCCGAATATCTGAAGCGCGCAACTCATACTTGTCATGGAAATTCCACATTGACATGCGTGTCGCCAAGCAAACCAAACAGAGAATCCAAAGTGTGCCCAAACAGGAGACTGTCCTGATAGCTCCACCAACACCCTTCAACATGGCACCCAGCTGGGTGTGATGGCATGTGATGGCAGCTTCAGCTTTGTGAACAACTCTCAGGCAGGCGCTAAACCTGCTTTTCTGCACATGGGGAGTATGCAGCATGCAGTTGTTGTGCGAAATTGGAGGCAGCGAGTTTGTCACTGGACCCAAAGGTGTGAACTAGAACCTGACACTTGGACTGCTGTTGCATGTCAAATCATTTCCAGATGTTGCACAAAACTGATTTTGCTGGGGTCGCCCTTCCCTCCTGCCTGCTGTAACCACCTGCTTCTTCTCTGGTGATAAAATGTGATAAACCCTTCTCTGACGGATGATAGATCGTAAAATTGCTATGCAAAGGATATTACGACAGAAGAGACCCTGTCTGCCTGCCTGGAGCTTTTGTCTGGGATCAAAAAGCATCTGGACACGGCCGGCAAGAAGCTGCGGCGAAACTGGTTGTCATTGATGTGGAATTTCCACCTCTGTAAACACATTCAGGCAAATGCCTCCCGGCTGCCTCCGACCATTCAGAGATTGATGTACAAGAGGGTTTGTCCTGTCTGTCAAGCAAGGACCCACTTTCCTCGAAGAAAGTAAAAACTGTTCAAAGGGGTTACATCCACAAATCCACGTGCATGGTGCCATTGCTGCGATTGGTGCAACGTCTTAGAAATGAACTTGAAGCACAAAGGCGGAGGCTTTGTCCTGAAGCATCCACAAAATAGGTCTGGCAAAGGCGTGTCAAGCCAAAGCATGCCCAACTTATTCTCGCAACTAGCCAAGAGATTGTCCTCAGACAGAGAGACGACCTCAGGGCTCAAACCTTTAGATCGGCTTGATGAAGAATGCGGCTCGTCAAATCAACTCCAGATTTTGCATATATGTCGAAGAAAGTGATTTCTGTGGCAGCACTTACCCTCGAATGTGGAAGCTGCAACAATCCAAAACCTTCTTTGATGAAGCTCTCTCTTGTGACTTACGCGCTCGAGGCAGGGCTTGTGCAAAGTCCCGCATAACTGTGTCGAAAGTCATCTACAATGTGGTTAGGTATCTTTTAGTTGCTCACTAGCTTGCACTTCTCACGTCACAAGTCGCTTAGTCTTCTTGAAATGTAGAGACCCAGCAGCACGATTCAACAAAGCACCCAGCTGGGTGTGATGGCATTTAATGGCAGCTTCAGCTTTGTGAACAACTCTTAGGCATGCGCCAAACCTACCATTCTGCACATGCCCCCACAATTTGTTTAACGCCTTATCTGGCACAGGCAAGCCAGCCTTTTCCTCGAATTGCGAAACAAACGTAGCTAAAGAATCCAAAATATTCTCAACTTACTTCCCAACTACCCAGGAGACTGTCCTCAGAAAAGGACGATCTCCGGAATCAAACCTGTAAATTGGCTTGATGTAGAATGCATCTCGTCAAATCGACGCCAGATTTTGCATACATCTCCAAGAATGTGATTTTGCTGGCTGCTGTGGCCGCTCTTCCCTTTAGTCTGCGGTAACCACCTGCTTCTTCTCTGAGAATGAACTCCGTTTTCTGGAAGCTGGGTGTAGGCAGGTTCAGCTTTTTGAACAACTCGTCGGCCTTCGCCAAACCTACCATTCTGCAAATACTCCGTAATTCTTGAACGCCTTCTCTGGCACAAACAATTCACCGCAATTCGCCCTTTAAAAATTGTCCTCGAAGTGCGAAGCAAACATAGCAGAGAATCCAAAATATTCTCAACCTACCTGCCCAACTACCCAGGACAGTGTCCTCAGAAAAAGTGATGATCTCAGGGCTCAAACCTGTAAATCGGCTTGATGTAGAATGCATCTCGTCAAATCAAGTCCAGATTTTGCATACATCTCCAAGAAAGTGATTTTGCTGGCTGCTGTGGCCGCCCTTCCCCTCAGTCTGCGGTAACCACCCGCTTCTTCTCTGAGAATGAACTCCGTTTTCTGAGTTTCTATGGATGCTGGGTGTGATGGGGGAGTATGCAGCATGCAGTTGTTGTGCCAAATCGGAGGCATCGAGTTTCTCTGTGGATTCAAAGGTTCTGAACTGCATCCGAGGATTTCAACACGAAAGAGAACAATGTGACACTTGGACTCCATTCTGCACATTAAGGTGCGAAAGCTGCGGAGAAGATGGCTGTCATTGATGTGTGAAGTCCACGTGGTTAAACACATTCAGGCAAATGCCTGTTTACGCCTCTGGCCGTTCAGAGATGGATATAAAAGAGGATGTGTCCTGTTTGTCAAGCAAGGGCCTACTTTCCGCAAAGAATGCAAAAACTGCTCAGTGGGGCAACACACAAACCATCAAGAATCCATGTGAATGCTGGCATTGCTGCGATTGGTGCGCCGTCTTAGAAAGAAATTTGCATCAACCAGAGCTCTTCCGATCCCTTGTCTGGCAAAGGCAAGTCAGCCTGTTCCTGAAATATCCCCCTTCGTGTTGCCAAGCAAATGAACCAGCAAAGAATCCAAAGCATGCCCAGGCTACTCTCGCTTTTAGTTGCTCCTTAACTAGCACTTTTCACGTCACAGACGTTCACAAACGTTTACAGTCTCTTTGAAATATATAGCTCCAGCATTCATACTTGCTGCTTTGTGCTTCGTACTCAGGTGCGATTCCCTCTGAAAGTGACCCAAGCAAAAACCTGGGAAGCCAAAGCCAGAAGAGTAGCTGGCAGTCCAAAACCCAGCTTTCCAGCTAATCTAGGTGAACTTTGGAGCCTGGAATGTGTGCAAGACCCGGCTTGAACAGGAAATCTTGTGAAGGCAACGAGGGAACCAACCTACTCTCCAAGCCAAAGCCCAGTGCTGAATGGCCTTGCTTTCAGGGTACCAGACCGCAGAGTCATATTTGCAGAATTTCGTTGTTGTCTGAAATGACCCGCTCCATCAAGACAAAGTTGTCCGCTTTGAACGTGATATGACCGCATGCCTCTCAAACCGCGCGGCCATGTCCCACACAAATATTCAAAACAAAATGGCTGACGATGTGCAAAAAGCATCAATGAAACCCAGCGTCTGAGCTGGACATGTGTCCTCTCCATAGTGGCAGCCGAGGCCGTGGCGAGATGACCGTGGTTCAATTTGCTATTGTCATCTCTCCTGGTTGCAGGCACATGCAAGAAGCACAGGTTGAAAGCACGGCCGTGGCTCTGCGGGATTCAATCACCCACAATCGGCGCAGTCCAACGGTTTGCAATAACTTGCGGCTGTGCAACACCGATACCTCACCTTCTGCCTTCCACTCACATCGTCAGGCATCTTCCAACACAATACTGTACACATGCAGTATCCGACTGACAATGTCATGTTTCCACTGTTCCCACGTCTGGATATTGGATATGCTAGTGTTTTTCTATGGCCATATGCAAATGCAGTATATCCTGCTGGTCCTATCATGTTCCTAACGGATGCGACCAAAACTTTGAAAAGCCTCGGCTCCGTCGCAGGGACTTTACTGTCAATTGCTGCAAAATACAGTAGCTTGAACTGTTTGCTTCTCAAATCTGTTTATCATGGGTTTGACATGCGATGAACTTCGCACATATTCGCAAACGGATTGTTGACAAGGTATACTATTACTACGTCAGGGTCTTGCGAGGTACGAGCAACACCAAAGCCAAAGGTCTGATGTCAACACTTTTTCCCAAATGTGGCTTGCCAAGGTGGCCATGGCCACCAAGGCTCACTGATGTGCTGTTTTCATCCTGTAGGCATGCAGCACAGGTTGGCTCTGTGTGATTCAATTATTAAGCCACAATCAGCAGCTTCGCAATAACTTGCACAGGTGTAACACTGATATTTCAACGTGTGCCTTCATTCAAACGGCCTTTCTGGGGGCTAAAGGGATGTGCAACACACAACTCCGGTTCTGCCGGGCAATTCTTCTAAGATAGGTGTGTGACAGGACAATTTCATCTCAAGTCCAGCAGCTACGAGTATGCAAAATGGGTGTCGGTAACGACCAAACGCCTCAGCATGGTGTCACTTCTGCACCCATTGAGACAACGGGCTAGCAGCAATCCTGTGGCAAGCTTTGGAGTTCTATCCTTGCCATAACAGTAGCCAAAACACTGCCATAGTCATGCAGAGTCAGCCTGATGAGGGAACCAAACATGTTCAGCAAATTATAGGTTGAGCAATCCTTGGCACTAGAACAGTGTGGCACACACTGTGATGAGACCCTACAACCACACTCATCCACAAAAGTGAGCTGCATTGAACTCATGTGTCTGCTCTTGGCATCTTCTCAGCTGTTGCCCAAGATTTAACACTAAAAACAGCCTCATGATTCATTCTGAACAATGTTCAGATGCCTGCCATGTGCACAAGAAATGGCTTTGTGGGTTGGAAACCTTCCTTCAAAATAGGCAGGGGCATCTGCAACATGTAGTGCTCGCGCTAGAGCAAGGATGCAGATTCAGAATCATCGGCAGCGGTTTCAAGCGCCCACATCCGATTGCCGACCATTTCTTGGTCCTCCAATTGTTCCCATGGTGCTGGGCCTGCCATGGTCATCAAGCCAACCTGGCACAACCTCGGCAACCTTGCTTTCAAAGAGCTGTTCAGAATGCCGACGTTCCAAGCATTACATTTGAAAGGTACCGGGATCATTTCTCGCGTTGGCTACGTCAGCCATCAGCTCGCTTGTGAGGCTTGACAGCTTGTCCTAGGTGAGTGATTTGGACTCCTGTCATGCAAGTCATCCAGGAGCGACTTAGCTGCAGCACTGATGGATGAGGAGACTTGGGCCGTCTTGAGAGGGACAGCCTTGCAACTTTTAAGATTTTAAGCTATGAGAGTCATGACTAAGACCACCAGGAAGGAATTGGACGTGAAACTTCGAACCCTGCTTAGCAAGTTGGATGCAGCTCCTTGACAACATGTTGATATATTGTCCCTTTTTGTACCTCTTTATCCTTATTGGATGTTGCAAGCCTATGCATGGTGAGGCTCAACTGTTGGCTACAGACTGCCAAACACGTGTCGTTGAGTCACTAGCATTCACTTTGGTGTGAAACCTGTGCACGGGCAGCCCACGAAAGATCGAGCAACTTCAACACCGCAACGAAAACAAGCACAGAATTGGTGGCCTCGCTGCGGTCAAGCCTAGGATCAGTTTGCTGAAGGTGTCTGACATCGAAACTGCGGCAATCCCTTCTCCCGGTACCAACTATGGTAAGTGCGGCAGGATGTTCAAGCCATGATTACGTTTGTGGTGGCTACCCCGAAATGAAAGGAGTTAAGTCTAGCCAGCTAGCCAATCCCAAAAGGTGCGACAGTAAAAAGCCATGATTTCATACAACAATGGTAACTTGCGATTGACACCAAGAATAACACCAAGGAGACTCCTGCTGACAGGCTCATGGTCATGTTCCTCGTTTCCTTCAGCTCATACCTGCACATGATGGAAGGTGCCTAGATGGTTTGCTGCACACAAGCCCGGCACAGATCTCCAAAGATGTGTTCAATTGGCTTGCGATTCGAGTGCAGGTATCCTTGCGCCAACCTTGGCAATTGGCATCTGTAGTGCTTTGCGCTCATATCAAAATGGTCACACCGAAAATTACACCACAGAACCTCGAGATCTGAGCTCATCTCTCCCCTTTGCTCCATATGCAGTGCATCCCGCTGACGGTCTCGTGTTCATGTTCCAATTTTTGTGCATGATGGTAGGTGATCCATAGATTGCTGCACAGAAGCCCGACAAACACGCTGGCTGTGGGTGAAGATTTCCAAAGAAGTTTTCAACTCGCTCTTGCAACTCAGATATCTGTAATATACTGTGGATACCGATGTCAACGACAGTCAGCACCTCTGGTCCTTTGCCCTGTCATCAAATTGGTTTGGGAAGTGTTTGGATATGAGTATTTCAGCAGCGGCAATCGATGCTCTGATGATTGATAATCAGAACTGTTTCGACAGTGTGCATCACTTCGGAAAGACCTCTCTCAGGCGTGCTGCGTGCATTTTGCTGATAAGCCACTCAGGACTTGATCACAGTGGCCAGTTGCATTGACCGCAACACTTTGCAATAACTTTGCATCAATGTCTTCACCTCCAAAGATGACCTGCGTATTCGAAATGTGTCCAAGAGGCAAAGCTGGATCAAACTGCAAGTCTCAACTCCGATGTTCATTTCTGAAAACCCTACTTCTTGTGTGGAAAGTCGATGTTGCTGAGCTCCTTTTTGAAAACGCCAATTGCTCCTGTCTCAAGCCTGATTCCTTGCTTCTCAGTGGCAGCAAGGAAGAGAACATGTTAACTGTTCCATTCGAAACTTTCTGGAGGCCGTGCAGGTCCTCCTTTCAGTGTCCAATCACGTCGCCCAGTTGCGTTGACCCAAAAAATTGTGATAACAAAGGATCTCAAGCCAAAAAGGTACGAGAAAGCCTTCTGGCTGTACCTTAAGCGGGACAGGCCAAGGCATGACGGTTGACTGTCGTGCGGATCCAAAGGACCGAAGGCCAGTCATTGCGATAATCTTGCTGGAGGCCGTGCAGGTCTTCCTTTCTGCCCAGTAGCATTGACCCAAAAGTGGCAGCAGCTCGCCTCTCGAAAACTTACCGCTGCTGCTATTGCAGGCCCTTGCTTCAAGATCCAGCTCTCAAAGCTATGAAATCAAAATGAAATGGAGTGGACTTCTTGCGATCAGTCGGTTTCTAAAGAGATCTATAGATCTAAATCATGCCTGGTTCTTACTACGCTCTCGGCAAGCGCTCGCTAAGCACTCGATGCTCGGTAAGCACTTGGTAAGCACTCTAGTGCCCTTACTGAGTGTTTACTGAATTTGAGCGTCTAGTAGGCAACTAGTGAGGCCTTACTCAGGAATTTGGAGGGGGTGGGAGGTATAGGAGGGGGAAAAGGTTGCCATGATCTAAAGCATGTGGTGCTTGTGGCATCCATGGTTGGTTTATTGCATCAAGAGCACGGATCTTTTGATGATTGATGATCACCATGGTTTCCAGAAAATGACATCACGGGCTCTCACCAAAAAGCATTAAGAATGAACTTTTCTTCTGCGCATCATTTCAGGAAAATACGCTTCATGTGTGGAAATCACACTTCGCTGACTTCATTTTTGGAAGTGCCACTTGCTCCCTTTCCCAAGCTACCCACATTGATGCCTTGCTTCTGAACGCCAAGCAGAAATAGAGAGTTGAGAACGCGCCAAACTGCCTGACCTTTCATGTTCACATCCTCTGCAGACTGCAAAGTTCCCTGCAGTTGTTTCAGCAGTTGTCAAGCCAAGATTGGAAAATTGTCTATGTCCCAGAGATCAGAGACACATCCGGATCGATTTGCTCCAGCGTCAGCTACACTTCACGAACGGTGCTGGAAACAATTGGTCACCGCCAAGCCGCTACCGGGCTAGTTGTCACCAAAAGAAGATTCTGGATGCGGCATGGTCTTTGATTAGCACACCATTCCGTAGGGTGCGAGAAGTGACCATTTTGACTTCAGGGAACCAAAGGATCCTTCCAACATTCAGTGGGCTACTTGAAATAGTTGGGGGACAGCCATAGCAACGCTTCTTTGACACTTGGGGTCTTTGGGTCGTGGTAGTGGGATGTGCTTCCATTGTGACATCCTGCGATCTGCAAAATGCTGCAGTCGGCTTTCAAGCAGAGCTTCAAAGCATTTGGTGCCACCTATGGAATCTATGCAGATCTGATTCTGGTTTCACTTCAGCACTTTGCCATGGAAATATGCAACTCCGGACTGTTGGTTCAGCACACTTCTGCGCGCCCCCGCACTGGAAATGTTGATACCTGAACCTGACTGTTGTATACTGTTGCCAATTGTGAGTTTCATAAGTTGTCAAGTCCTCACCTATAACTTTGAATCGAGGGATTGGAAGCGATAGCTGACAAACAGTCCGCGTGCTCAGGCTTGCCATGCTTGTGGCACGCCAAAGGCGTGTGTTTTGTGAGGATAAGTCTCTCTTTTTCAAGGTCTTCATGATTCTACCTGATACATTTGCTAGATAGCCTCTGCGAACCTTCCTTAAATGGCTTCTAAAGGAAACCATGCCCGTGCATGCCTCGCAAAGAAACAAATGTACACACCCTCTTCTGCAAGACTAGCATGGTCCAATGGTCCATTCTGAAGGTCCCTTGCAACGACTCTCTATCAATTTATTCCCTAATGATCCTGGTTCAGCTGGTCCAGTTCTTAAAATCTATGTTTTTGTATATTCTAAATTGTGTATTCAAAACCCACAGAAAGTCGAGTGGTGAAATTGCGGAGGAAACAGCCCGATGCAAGCCCTCTTGCAATGACAAACCTGCCACAGCGGGCCTCCTGCACATATCAGCCTTCATCAATATCATGTCTCTGCTCTGGGCAGCCAATCCCTGCAAGAAACAACTTCGGCCTTGATGTGGGCAGCCAAACCTCTATCTTGGATATCTTGGATCTAAGTCCAGGTGGTTTCTGGTTGCATCTTTTCGACCTCCAGTCCTTACTATGTCTCAGCATAAAAGTGCAGGAGGTCCGCACAAGCACGCTCAACTTGGCATGCCGAATAAGAGCTTTGCTGCCTCCAATCGTCAATTGCTGCAAGAAACTGCGGGGTTTCAACACTGCGTACCGTGGGAACACTTCTCATGAATACTTTGTTCAAGAAGGCAGCCAACTTTCGAGCAGGTCTGCCTACTTTCAATTTCACGTGGTTCGGTTTTGGTATCATCAAATATCTTGGACATACATGGAATAACTCCATCTAAGTCAAAAGGGAACCTTGGCTCACCTCATTTGGTGAAATAAGGTCAGGTAATGCGACTGGCGAACAGGGAGAAGTTCTCAATAATGTGAGGCAACCAAAAATGCACAAACGTCGGCAAAGGACAGTAACAGCTACGAATCAGTCGGGTTCAAGCAGGAGTCCTTTGAATCGAAGCCATCTTTGATCAACGTGTTTTTCTGCGGTCAAAGTGAATGACAAATGTCTTGAGAAGTCTCGAACCAATAACTTGCAGGGGATGTGAAGCTCCAAAGTTGATCAACATTCAAAAATATCCATCAATGATGTACACGCATCATGTAAACAAAGAACGCGAAACGGATACGAAAGGGATGCGTTCTCATGCATCTGCAAATTGCCTTCCAAAAATACCACTATATACTCACAACTACTCACATTGGATCAATTTCCTCCAGTTTCCTGTTGCTTATCATTGGGGCACATTCGGAGTCTAACAATGTTCAAAAGTACGTAGGACATCGTAGGACTGCAATAGATATCGTGTTGTGGTTGCTGGGGTGACTAGCTCATCTGGTTTTCCGGATATCCGTTCTCTGCTCCCTTAACTTGCGGAGTTTCTTAAGCTACTAACCTCGGTGACTTCGTACCATGTTCTGAACTCATGTTTTGGGTGACTATGCATGGTCAGCTCAAGTGTTTCAAGTCTAAAAATTCTATGAGTTTTCAAAGTCTACACTTTGACCATCCGTAACATCGTGTAGTCAAGGCGGTCACGTATTTCAAAAAGAAAATGCCGGAGAGGGAGACTGCTCGATTATTTGGCCACCCTCTCATTTCTTGAAGGGTCACACTCTACACGCAGAAGATCAGCTCAGGTGATGTGTCCCCAACAGCGAGGGCAGTTAGAAACAACCCCCCCTGTCTTAGAGCCTTCCCACAACCTCCCCAAACCCATTCCCGAACCCCCGAAGCGCCTTCAACAGTTCCTCGCCCTTCACGTACTGGACTTTGAAACACAACATCTCCTCGACACAAGAGTGAGCATATTATCCTTGTGCCCTGGTGTATTTAAGGAGTTTCAAACAAGTGTGTATGTAGGCCAAAATGACCCATAATTCGGGTGGAATGCTGATCACCTATTGAAAAGTCTGGGTGCAAATATGAGAGATGCTTTTTCATCAAATGCGCCACAAAGAGTGAGAGGCAAGAGTGTTCAAATACACTTCAACATTGTTCGATGCCATGACTTCTGTCTCAGAAGTATTCCTCGAACAAACTTTAACAAGGAACACACGCAAAGTAAAGAAATCTGAACAAATTCTGGCAGATATAGGAAGCATAGGAAGCACAAGCAATCTTTCGGGTTCACTTGATATTTCACACCAAATCCGTGGCCTCAAAACTCCAAAACAGCCTTTGAAAGGTAATTTTCCTTGGCATTGTTTCATCCATTTTCATCAGTTTATCATAGTTTATCTCTGGTCCCAAACAGTTGCAGAAATCGCACATGAAATTTCCGAATATTTTCATTGTTTCCCTTTTGCCAGTCAAAAGCAAGATGAAAACTAGTACGTTCCAGGAAAAGGACTTGTACTAGTACTACCACCTGAAGTAATTTAAAAAATCTCCTCCCGTTCCCAAGCTCGGGGAAGATAACTGTATCACATCCACTTTCAGCCAACCAAACATTGCAAAGCTACCCTGTCCATCGCCGGTCAGGAACTGTGAGGAAGTGGACTCATCAATCCTGCACAACTTTGAGGATTGCAGTACAGCCTCTATCTTTCCTCAACCAAAAAAAAAACAGATTTTGAAAGAAATGCGTTGATTGGACCAGAGGGGAAGCTTCAACGTGCAAAGACACAAAATAAAATGATGTGTTTCCACCTGATGTGTATCCAAACTATACACCAACCGAAAAAGATCGAAATAGTATGAAGAAGATTGAAGAAGTATGTTCAAGAGTAAGAAGCTTCAGCTGGTAAGTGGGTCAGGTTGCTTGCACTAGGAGGAATCAAAGTTGACTAGTTCCAATCATGCTGCCACACTCGCAAGCTGCAAGGAGTCCTTGCTTTTTTACGAGACTTGCTTTGGATGCCCTCTGACTGACTTTAAAAAACAGAATGAACTTCCGAAACCTGTCCCACTGGGCTAGTTCAACCAAAATGCCTTGCGACGCAAGTAGGAAGGTCTCAACAATCTGCATCGAAACGTCTTTGGAACCGATGTCTTCTCGTCACTGTAGATCCTTTCAAGGCCCATGGTTACTGTCAGTTTCAAGAACTGCTTGATGAAACAACTCAAAGTGAAGTCAAAAAAATCCAGGACACCTCTGTGTGAAAGACTTTGCAAGCGTCACAGCCAGCCAAATCAATGTAGCAAAAGGGGTAGCAAAAGAATGCAAAATTTAGAAATTAAGAATTGTATACATTGACATGAAATTACTACTTTGCGCTGACGAAGTATTTAATAAGTAATACTCGAAAACCTTTGTTTCATAAACGCAGTGAGACACATTGTTCCTCTCCGGCTCCACTTTCTTGAAGGCACCTTCCATAGCTGCACCGATCGCAAAGATGCTGGTTTTATGGATGGAAATCAGTTGCGAATGCTGAACTTCGGGCTTTGTTGGTGCGAATGCCACGGAAAAATGCTGTCGGTCTCTCCCCTCTGTAAACTCCTTTTTGCCTTTCACTGCCTCGCATCGCCTGACTTGGTAGCTTGGCGATGTTTCCCCGATGCCGGGCGCAGGAAAACTATCGCAGTCAGGGCCAAACTGATACAAAGCCCCTGCCAAACTGAGAGTTTTATGACGCTGGAGCGGAAGCTCTCATCACAATGAATGATGCCGCAAGTCATGGAGAACATGGATACGGAAGTGATTGGCCACTTGGGATCATCAAAGTGCAGGAATACACCGACTGTCACCCATGCAAAAAGTGTTAGGGAGCACGCAACAGCTAGAGCTGCTAAGGTCATGGATGAGTGGTCTCTCGGCGTGGGCGGCATTGCCTCTGGAACAGCTTCGCTGGCAAGGGAGCGTCCACAATTTTGTATGATGCCGGGGACATCCACCACGAGGATCAAGTTCACAAACATCTCCAGGTTGAACAAACTGGCCGGATTGCTGCCCCACACTAAGTTCACACTGAAATGGAAGGCAACACCCGCCAAGCACCACAACATGCGGGCAGGTCCGAACCTGCCAAAGCAGCCAAGACCAATCAGGGCGGCAATGCTGAGGGGCCCCTCGAGAAAGAGGTTTGCCCAGCACAAGAACTGAGCAAAAGGTTCATGCTCAACAATCTGCCGTGACAGCCAGGGATAGGGTATTCCCCAGGTACTAAAGTATGCATTTCCATATTGGTACCGCTTCGTCCAGACGACAAAGGTTTGGCCATTTGCCCAACTCAAGAAAGGCTTGCTGTTTAACAGCTTTGAAATGCTGCCATTGATGTAGCTCACGCAGCAAACCAGCATGGCATATTTGCGGAGCCACGAAGACACCTTGGCCTCTGGGGCCAGCAGCAACCCGCAAAGTGCTAGCACCACACCCAAAAACGCCCAGGAAACAATCAGGTATCTGTGGGCCACCACTCTAGTGGTGAACGAGCTTTCGCAGGCCACAAATCCAATAGTCGCCATAGTCATGGTGACAATGGCCGCTTTGAGCCACGAAAGCTTCAGGCTTGAGTCTGAGCCAGCTAGAAGTATGCAGATTGCTGCAGGCATGAAAAGGATCCACCAGGGCACTGGATTGATTGGCAGCGTCTGTACCTCTGGTTCGCCGTAGATTGGATGGTCCACCATGGTGGCAAGCCAAAGAACACATGCTGCCATGGCGAAGTACACCGACCGATGTGCTGGCATGTCGTTGCACCAAAAGTTTACCTGGCGATCGATGGCTCCTGAGCTAAGTTCCAGCTCTTTGGCTGGTTCTGTCTCCCTGGTAAACCGGCCACCAGGCACCAGAACTGCAAGAATCACTAAAAGCGGCAACCAGCCATGATAATTTCGGCCCAACGGCAGCCACCAAAGAAGCAGATTCTCCCAGTTCAAACAGGTGAATCCTGCAGTCTGGAAATCGCAGGCCACCCTCCCTTTACCATCCGTCTGAGTGAGAGACTTTCTGGCAGCAAAGTCCATACCTGGGGCTGCTTTTGACCTTGAGACTTTCGGCATGGCTCCATGTTGAAGCATGTCCAGCGCTTCGTTTGATTGGCCACAAAGCTCTTCGTCTGAATGGCCACAGGACGAATGCATCGGCAGGCTGCTGCTTGCAAAGCGCGCGACTGTCATGCCCCATAGCAGGGCAAAGCGAAGGTTCATCATCGAGTTCATTCATACAGGGCCTAAGGTCCTACACAGCTTCGAGCAAAGGTAAAACTGGCCGCAAAAGCAGAACATAGCAGAATAGACTGCCACATGCCTCTTTGACTAGAAAAAGCGCCATACAGCAAAGGTTGCCCGCAAGAAATGTACCACAGTACAACACATCCACAATGTGACGAATCCGTCCGAATCCATTGCCCCTGCGAAGACAGGAGATCCCTCAAAACGCACCATTGGCAAAATGTTGCGCCTGTCACGTCAAACGGAGCCCAATTAGACCTCCTGAAACACACGTTCTGCCTCGGCGAACACAGCTCAACCCAACTCCTACTCCTAAACCGGAAAGCTTCGCTACTCACTCATTCGGGAAAAGAAAGTTATACGACCTTCAAACTCTGTTTGTTTGACCCGCTCGCAGTATCCCAGCAGCAACTGCTCCTTGCAACCTCATGGCACGGCCTTCTGTCCACAAGCCACTCGTTAATTCATTCATATTATTTTGTGTTCTGGGGGGACAACAGACATTAAGATTGACCACTCTCGTGACCAAGGCACTCCAACTCATTTCTTGCAGTATCTAAGGTCCACGATCCTCCAGCTGTCCTGACTTTGACTTTGGGGCCCGCACTTCCCAATTCCAATGCGCCATGTTGATCCGATCGATCTCCCAGCGGCTGCAATAGCACAAGCAAGGATATGGGGGACCTTGGCTCTCAAAAGGAAATGACGTGCAAAAATCTGTGGAGAAGACAGTGGAACAGTCGACGGCATATCTACCCAGATAAGTTAAAAATGGTAGGGGGATCCAGGTTCCAAAATTCATACAAAATAGAGCCTTATGCCCCCTTGAATCCTATTTGAACGTTCCACGAAAAAGGGGTGGGGAACCAAATTTGGACTTCCTGGAGTATGAACTTTAAATCGAAACCTAAGAAGCTGCTGGCAAGCAGACCTCCTACAGAAAACTGCTGTTGAACTAACTCGGCGACATCGCGGCACTTGGCGACATCGCGGCGACAGCTGGGCGCTTTTTTTTTTTCTTCTCCAAAATTCGGGATCGCAACGCAGCGCAATCACTGCACCGCCTCCCAGAGCGCATCTGCGATTGGCAAATGATCATCGCACTTGGCAAACAAAAGGCACATGGCAAACGTATGTATACTTATGAATCTTATTATACACTATATACTCAACAGTCTACAAAGATGCGAATTTGATTTTTGCAGCGAAAATGTCGGAGATCATGATGAAAGAATATGAAAGAATATGATCACTTGCGGAGCTTGAAGTCTAAATGAATTAGCGCATTTATATATAGGTCGATTTAACGACTTGCAAAAATGGAGGGCCTTTGTCGTGGGAATTTACGCCCCCTCAGTACCAAAGGCTGAAAAGTAATAAATAGAGCCGCCTCCTTGTTTCTTGCAAAGATATTAATTCTTTGGAGAGGTACCTGGTTAAGTGATTCCCAGTGATTCCCCCTCAATTGAAGCATGAAGGACTGTACCACTGTACCCGCTTGAAGGTGAGAATGAGCTGCATCCAGATGCCCGTAAACCGTAAACCGTAAATGAGCAGCTCCCTACATGCACCACATGCCGTCTCCCAAATTGTGTTGAACCGTTACCCTCTGGGCTCACAAAAATTCCTAGCTCCCGACTTCCCAACATCCCCCAACTCAATCATGCCTCTGCTTCTGCCGCAGCCGGTCCAATACAGGCAGAGCGGGCAAGCCTCACGAAAATTGTTTTTGATGCTGTCTGCTCCAAAGCCCCCTCGTGGAGTGTGCGGTATGGATTGCCCCTTGCTTAGCCCCAGTCTGCTTGATTGATAGCATATAGAATGGTAAAACTTTGAAAGACTTGAGATTCAACAATGACTCGAAATGCCAGGTAAGCGCCTTTAGCGAAGAGCACCACCAGCTTTTTTCGAGGTCAAGCTTGTGAGAAGTACCTGAGCCATTCTGAATCTAGCACACAAACTGCACCAACCACGATTTGCTTTTGGATTCCCAACAGCCTTACTTTTTCGGGTCTGTGAACCTCAGTGAGTTGGACAGGTTCAAACACCAAAAGGGGAGTGGATCAAAATCAAATTGAACAAACTGGGAAATATCTTTAGGAAGATACTGGACCGCTAGATATGTTAAAGACCTGGTGTCTCAAGCTGCAACCTTGTCATGGCACATTGAAATGCAAATGTGGGAAAACATCGGTAAAATGGTAAACGTCAAAAGGTTGGGGAGGTTTGAAGTGGGAAGTGAGAAGCCCACCAACGCTGGAAGCATGACATCCCAGTTTGACATGTTATCTGTCTCCAGAGCAGCTTGACCATGCTTAACCAATGATGCCAATGCATCCGAGATACGGGAGCTGGTGTCCATGGCATAGATTGGCATGCGCAGGCAAACAAGAAAGCTTTGATATGCTTGAGGTCAGAGGCAAGGCGGAGAAACCATTGACTTGGCGTGAGCAAATTTGCATTTGCCCCACATTTAATTTAAATCTAGCAAAGCAAGTCCACATTGCATTGTTATGCTGTTACACGACTGAAACAAGTTGCACTTTGCTCATATAGTCTGACGTTTCGGAAGCCTTCTTTGCCGAACGGCTGGAAGGGCGACGAACAAATGCAAGAAGTGTCCTTGGAGTCACCATTTCTCATCGGTTTTGCACACATCGGAGACAAACTTGTAAAAAATGTCGCGGATCTTTTGCCTTCTCTCAGTCTGGATGTCGACTGCTGAAGAGCTTGATTGATGCTCAACACTTGAAGCAAAGTTGGAGTAAAGAAAAGATATTCCAGATGTTTCGGCTGTCACGACTGTCACATCTTAGGTCAAGTTCCTCTTGAGACATAGGGGCTGGAAGAGCCAGATTCGAATTCAAATGAAACCAAACACAGGGCGCAGTCATACGAATGACACCAACCTGATATTCTGGAGGTTGAGGATTCTCAAGCCTGTCCCGCTTTCGAGCAGGTGAGATTAGCACGAACAAACAGCCAAAGCCAATTGGCTCTGTGGACTGCATGGGAACTTTGGCTATCTTTCTGAACTACTGAAATCGAGGCAAATCAAGCACAGAATCTGCACGTCATCAGTTTGGAGGCGGCTGCTCTGTCTGCAGAATTGTCGCCCGCAACCCAGGTTGCAATGTGTCCACTTGCGGCCAAAAGTTTGCATGGCCCGAATGCAGGAACCAAGTGGAAGGGAGCATGCTTGCGCTTTGGATCCTAAAAAGAACTCGCTCACGACAAGAAACCAGCAAGGTCACATTCTCTTTTGACCCCAACTGATCTGACTGGCCTAACTTGCAGGAAATGAACCTTGTGCCAGTCTTGATTTGGCCTAAATGCAGCTTCTGTGCCAACTAGGAGTTGTCTAGCAGTCTAGCACGCTAGACAAACAATCTCGGTACATTGGTTGCAAACTGATGTGTCGCTGCAGCTAGCTGCACAAACTGATGTTACACGAGCAAAGTGAGAACTTGGACCTAAATAAGCTCTGACAAGATTCCATAGAGAGAATTGACTCGCCTGGATTTGGTGGAAGTTGTAAGAGCCACGTAGATTCGATGGGGAATGCAGCTTGAACATTTGGGGGCGACGGAATATGCCATCCCCAACTGTTGAAAGTCAAGCTGGTATGAAGGCTGTTCTCTACTGCTACTTTTCCTTTGGGAAAGGATAGCCACGTCTTCCAAACAATAGCCCTGAGAGCTCTTCTGTGTCAACACGGTCTCGATGCAAAATCTTTGACTGAATCCCTTCTGAATGCCCCATGCTGCACCCCATGCATGTTGCTTCTGCCTCAAGCCCTGCAAAAAGACTCTCAGTTCAAAGGATTCCGGCCCAGCATCAGCCCAGCATCACTGCCAGTTTGTCGTCTGCTGCTTGCACGGATCCGGACATCAATCCT
>DF245428.1:0-17142 GCA_000507305.1 Breviolum minutum Mf 1.05b.01 | reverse complement strand
TCTTGATCACCCCCCATTATTTAGGCCATTTGGAAGGGGCACCCAACCCCAGGTCTTCGGGACTAACAATCACCATGTTTATTCACCACGTATCCCGCCGGTCCACCGGTCCAACCCAAGGAACTCAGCCAACGCCGCACGGCTTTGCACTCCTGCATATCCAGCCGGATCTGGGATGCGGTATGGTTACGGAGCCCCTATAAATGGCCGAAAATACATGGTTAATTGGGGTGAAAAAATACACCTACTTTTATGTCGGTAATTCCACTTATAGCTGGTTGTTTGGCCCCCATTTTGTTTTAACTGGTAAGGGCCCACCTTGTTTGAACCTGTGCATTTTTTTGGAAGGCTGACAAAAAGCAACCAAATCGACCGATTCAAGTTCAAATCCATCCTATGATATTTTGCAAAAATTGTCATATGGAACAAAAAGACACACACCTTTTGTGGCATGGTGGTGCAAGTTACCCTCCCTTTCTAAGTTATCTAATTGTTTGTATGTTTTTTAATTCCCTAGGAACCAAACCAAGCCAATCTTGTTAACCAGAAGTACAAATCTGGAAATTCTAAATCAACCAACAAGGGGCAGTTGCAGAGTCGTTAGATTTGAAGGCCGTCTCAGGGCTTCAAAACGATGTAAGACATACGATGTCTGAAATTATATAAAACACCAAAAAATCCCATCCACTTAATCCATCCGGAAAAAAATGAAAGAACCAAGTTTAGTTTTAGAAATCCATTGGATTCTGCAAAAAAAAACATTTAAAAAAAAACAAGAACTGTCCACATTGGAAAATCATCGTCCCCTGTTTAAAAACATCCCCTTGAAAATGATCAATTCGCCAGGGTTTTCCAAGTACAGCTTCGCCTGACCGCCTTCCCTCAGTTCCCCTCACCTTCTGTTGTTCCTTGGTCAACTGTGTAGCACCCACAGACCTGGTTCCAGCACCCCAATTTTTTCCATATCCACTCAGGTACCGATTTCTAAAAGGAAAAAACCACTAAATCAAATGCTTGTGGAAGTGGAAATTTGGAAATTTCCTGTGGCTGTTGTTGTTGAAGATTCATTCTTTGGAACAAATTGCTGGCAGAATTTGAGTTTGCATTTTGTCTCAAAAATTGGGAGGACCAAAACACCAATTTGATGGTCTTCTGAGCTGGCTGGAATTCATAGAGAGCGATTGTGTATGTATATATTAATACAGACAGATAAATATATATATATAATATACACATGTGTGCCTGCAAAAATAAGTGTATATATATATATATTCTGAAGCTACATGTACCACCTTTTAAGAATTTACACAACTCTCTAAAAAAAAGAGTAAGCACTTTCATGCAAAAGGTCAATCTCTGATACTCCTAAAAAATCCTCCCTTTCTAAAAAATAGGCAACCCCCCCAAAAAAAAAACACAGAAGCAAATCTTGCGTCATCCCCCCCCATTTTTGGGGGGGGGTACCTTTCGGAGGTCCGATCCATCAGGTCCCAACCCCGGCAACCAACCAACCCCCAACTAGCCTGGCCAAGGAGGTGGCCCACTGCTGCAGCGTTTTTCCGCCCTCCTTTTCCTCGACTTCCGAGAGCTCCCCTTCATCGACACCGGGTCCCGGCGCTGGCTTCGCAGCGGCGAAGGGACCTGAGGGCGACCGGTGGATGATGCTGAGGTCAGGTGACCCCTTGACCTCCCGAAAAGGGGAACTAAAAAGGTCTGAATCAACTGTGGTTCTTATTTTTATCCTTTTTTTTTGTTAAAAAACACCAAAAGTGTCAGGTACCTAAAATGGAAGTTCTACAGTAGTACTGATAAAACTATGTTGGGGTGGGTTTTCCCTCTAAAAAGCCTTAGATACAGCTTGTATAGGTGGGTACCTCCATTTTACCTGAAATGTTTGGTGATTCTTGGTAGTTTTGCGAAGGGTCTTTTTGGGGACAACATTGCATATTGTTGTTTGTATGTGAATAACCTCCACATACAATCCACTCTCAGTATCAGTTCCTCACATTTATTCTATCCCAAAATCACTAACCAAACATCAACCCTTGTGCCACTTGCCAAGGGGAAACTGAGCAGGCCCATTTTACATCACCAAGATGCTGCCACTTGGCGGCGGACCATCTCGCCTGGCTTAAACAGGTGGTTTCTCAAAAAAAAAAACGCGACTTTCTTTCTTCAGCCACGACAAAGCCCTAATCTAGTTGGTGGTTTCAACCCATCTGAAAAATATTCGTCAAATTGGATCATTTTCCCACCATTTGCGGGATGAAACTTCCAACAAAAAAAATTGGAGTTGCCCACCCACCCAGTAATTACCATTTGCCCCCAAACCACTCTTGGGACCTCCATCATTTCAACCTCCCCCATTTTCCCCAAGGCCACAAAAAGGGACCCCGCCTGTCGGAGCAAATGCCAGCTTTGCCCGCCCAGGTGGCCGCCAAAAGCTTGGCATGGCTACCCCAATCTGCGAGGCAATCTTCACCACGGCCTCAGCGGGAAGGGTTCGAAGCTACCCGGGTTACCAGGATAAACGACGGGGAACGAAGCATATCCCACTGTCGAGCCGGCGATTGTTGGTAGGGGGATATGGAAAACCGCTTCCAGGAGGGATATCTTTGTGAAATCATGAAACATACTGTTGATGGCTTCAGAAATCCTATTCCTAAGCACCTGGATATGTTAGCTTCCAGGAGGCTACTCTTTTGTAGGATTCGGGACGTTGATCGCTTCTTCTTTTCAGATATGGATCGGCAAGGACCACCAACTGTGTGGTCCACACAACAACCTTCTTGACAACCAAACTGGACCAGGTAACAATACAAAACTCGGAGCACAAGCATTCATCGTGTTGCAATGTCAGGAAAATTAGTCTCCACGTGTAGAAAGGCTTAACAATCCATCTTCGTCCTCAACCTCATCCTAGTCCTGATTCCTCAGGAAATAACGGGCCTTATGATCAGGGCTTACAAAAACAAATTGCTTTCCCTTTGAATAAGGCCGGCTATTTGTCACCCGGCTATTTCGTTTCGGAAGCTACGTGAAACAGGGGTTGGGGCTGCTTGATCTATCGCCCATAAGCGCCATCAAAATCCCACGTTTTTGTCTAGGTGCCGTGGCTCTCTAAGGCCTCATCAAACAGCTTGACCTCCTTGGTGTAGCTGAGGTTCCAGGGGGGGCGTTTTTTGGAGGATACATCTACCGGCTTCCCAACAGTTTCACATATCCAGGAAGCTAATGCACCCCAAAAAGGAAGGCTTCATCTGAACCACAACTCCTTCGTGTTTCAGGTGTGAACTCTTAGTTCTTAGGGAGGGTAGATTCTTTACAAAGCCTCCTATTTTTTGGGGGGTTTAGCACCCTGCCAATACCACCACCAGATATCTTTTAGTAAGGGATTCTTATTCAGGTTCACTGTCCTCGGGGGATTACACCTAATCCTATCTATTATATTCAGGCAAAGTATGATAGAATGTGGGTGTGACCCCATCCCAGTAACAGTAACCACCAGATGCTTGTTACATTTTTAGGCACGGGGATCCCCCTTCAAAAATGCCACTTTTTTTTGAGAGGGGAGCGAGACACCCGAGATACAAAACTACCGTGTGGTTGGGATGAAAGTGCCCCCCCTCCAATCCACAAGGATCGACAAGGAGTGGCTAGGACTAAAAACTGGATGAGCGCATCATTAGTAGCTACACCCCAGAAGATTAGCATGGAACCTTAGAATACACCTCTGGAAGAGGAAAATCATCTTCCAAACCATCATGTTCAGGTTCTATATCAATCTTCGGGGGTGTACCCGGCCCAGGGAAGGAGAAAACATATCTCACCATTCACGAATCATCGACTTAAAAGTGCCGGCTAGTTGGTAAGGGATATGGGACAGTTTCCAGGAGGATACATATCATACTTTATTTCTGGAAATAAACTTGAATAGGAGGATTTCATTCACAGATCTAAGAAAAATCTGATAGATTCATAGATACACTCTCACTTAGGTATTCTCGCATGGCAAGGCATGGTGAGGCATGGATAGAAGACAGCCAGCTTCGAAGGGAAAAAACATTGCAGTTCTTCAAGGTGTTTCTATCTATCAAGTGCTTACTTGGCCAGTGGCTAAACTTTAAACGTTTTGGGATTACATATTCAATAGGGAAAATACAGTTCAAATATCTATCATGCCCTTTCGACCCGCCAAAAAAAATGTCACACCAGTGATGGTGATAATTACACCCTTGAAATCTAGCATGCATATCAAAGATTATCATGTTCAAAAAGAGTTGCCTTTTCCAAGGCCATATTTTTGCTATCCATGTTAGATTTCCAGGGTGAAATCATCATTCCATTCATTGGTCAATATCTGGTTCATTTTCTCCACTTCATTTGGGATAAAAAACGCCTGACCTAAACCCATCATTGAAGTTCCCCCGAGGCCTAAGGCCCCAAAAGAGGTTTCACCCAAACATGTTTCACCCAAAAGGCGTCAATTCCCTGGAACAAACGTTGGAAAATTTGACTCGCACGGTTTTACCGGTGAGAGATAACCCCCCGAAAATTTTATAGATGTCCTTGTCCCCAAACTGTGAATTTCCTGTTGATACCTGTACGATAAACCCAATGTATGCACTCCCTAAAACTAACAGTTCGAACCTGAAAATAGATGGCCTTCCCAAAAGGAAACGATCGTCTTCCAACCATCGGATGTTTCAGGTGCAAACTGTTTGTTTCAAGGAGGGTATCTTGGACTGCTCCCCCCTTCCCAGTTTTTTGTCACAGGTGAGTAGCGACCGAAAACCTCCTGGTCTTCCACTGCTACTCGTGAGAGCGACCCCAAGGTGCTACCATTCCAATCCCTTGGAACATACCTTCCAAAATCCATCAAAAATAGAAATAGTATGGAAGAATTTCACCTTCAAAAACAAACAGGTGGTTGAGGGTAGGAAGTTACTAAATGGTTAGTAAATGGATTATAATTCATTTATAAATGGGGTATTAACCATTTACTAACTTCCTGGGACATCCAAGTGTTGGAAATTTTCGTAGCATCGTACCAGTTTTTTTTTGGATGATCCCATGGTCTAGGTCCAGGCACCGTTGGTGGCGGAGAGATGAGGTTCTGCGGCTCCTCCCAGAAACCGGAGAAGTGTTTGTCTCGAGTTTCGTGGTTTAGTAAAGGGCCTACTGCAACAACAATAAACAACAAGCAAACACCAAATCAACATCCAAACGCTGTCACAAACACCCCAACCCCCAACCACGCTGCTAAACGCCGACACCTCTTCATTCCACGCACTTCCCAAAGCCTCCTGGATTTTGTCGCTTCGGATGCGCTGGAAATTATTCTCCGGTCCCATCAAAAACGAATCCACCCCGCAAGATTCTTTCGGGCTCAAGGGGACGGGAATGATTTGCTGCCATACTCTGAGGTTCCCGGAAAAATGGTACTGTTTCTGGACGAGATAGATAAATAGATAATAAATAAATTTATAAATAAATAAATAATTAAATGAATGAACTAATTAACTAATGAATGAATGATTGAAGATTAGGTAATTAATGAATGAATTACTTAATAAGCTAACTATTTTTTGACAAAATAAAAAGTGAATAATCAAACAAATCATTGAATTAATGAAATAATTAATGAACGAATTAATTGTTTATTTTTGCAAAGAAAGAAAGAAAAAATATATTATTGCTTAATAAATGAATTAATTGAAAAAAACTAATGAATAAATGAAAAAAGAAATTAAAAAAAGAAACAAATAAAAATAAAAATAAAAGAACAAACAAATCAATGCATAGAAAAAATATAAATAAACAAATTTATATGTTCAACTTCGCACTGTATTGCAAAACAAAAAACATATTTACATAAATATACATCAGATATGCCATCTCATTGTCTTGGATGGTTCAAAGGCTTCTTCCCCACAAAGGACAACATTCATTATTTGGGTTCCTACATGTTAGCAAAATCGTTTACCATGCCTGAGCAATTCATTGCTTCATTAAACTGAACAAAGACATTTTTCGTAGGATTCCTCAATGAATTGGCTTTTTGGGTGATGTTGGCTGAAGTCCCCCGAAATTTTGCGAATCAATATCACTGGCATCACCCGGCAGTAAAGAGATTACATGACGACATCCAGAAACTGAAGACACGTTGTTCTGACTTTTGGTGATGACTGTCACCCCTCCAGCAATTATCTTTGGAAATTACTACATGCTAAATTTAGGAGGTGAAAACATCTAAGATCAAGGCACATGTGGTTCATCATTCAAGTGTTCTGTACCTACAGCGCAAAAAACATCCCTCATCATTTTTGTTTTTCACAAACAATGGATTTAGGGATTGCAAGGAAACCTTCCCAAGATGCAGCACCCCATTCTGTCCACTCAGAAGTTGCAAGAACCCTGCAGCAACAAACCTTCATTTCCCATCATCTAAACCACCCTGTTTGGCTAAACGGAATCCATTGAGAAAATCTGTTCTGGAGGGTATGGAGTGGCCAGCCACTCTGAACGTTTAGACGTTTACTAGGAAGGAACACTTTTGGGTGCTGTTAATACATGTTGGAATGATTCGGAATTTCCAAATTTAGAACACCAAATCTGCGTTTTACCGACAAAGGCCCCAACAAGTCGACACCCTCAGTCCGAAAAGAAAAGGTGCCAAAAAAAGGCTCCAGGCATTTGCGGCATTTCACAATCCAAAAAACACATGGTTTCGCCGTTTCCTCGTGAAGTTTCAGGTCTTCATCTTCGAAGGACAACTCCAGCAACACCAATTGACCTCGTTTCACGCAATTGCTTTCAAAGCGTCTCCTGCAGTCTTTTGATGGTTTGCGCAGCCTTTGTGGAAAAGTATGTGCAATTCGGCAAGGACTGAAACCAACAATTGGGGATCATTCCAAAGCTTGAAGCACGAGAACCTGTGTGGACATGTTGGGAAAAGTTCCACGGACCCGAGTCGGTGTGGTCCTGGGCAAAAGCTGCAAAATCCAAAACTCAAGCGTCTCATGCAACAATTCCAATGAGGACACGCCCAAAGCACCTTGAGAAGTATACACAAATACACACACACACACACACACACACACGCACGCATACTAACACACATGCATACATGCATACATCCATACATCCATACATCCATACATATATTCAAATATTGGTACATACATACATACATACATACATACATACATACATACATACATACATACATACATACATACATACATACATTCACACAACATACATACATACATACATTCGCACATANTTTCTTACTTTCTCTCTTACTTACTTGCTTACTGACTTTCTTACTTAGTAACAAAAAACATACATACACACATACATACCCACCCACATTGCATTACAGTACATTAGGTTAGATTGCACTGCCATTATTTGTTCTTATTTGGACATTACATTACACTGCAGGACAGTACACTGGAGTACATTGCACTACACTACAGGAGAGTACACTAGAGAACATTACATTACACTACAGGACAGTACACTAGCGTGCATTTCGCTACTTCACATAACATCTGATGTCATGTCGCTACATGCCTGCAAATACACATACCGGCGTCTATACATACAAACATTCCGTTACATAACACACTTACTTAGATACACACTTACATACATGCATGCAAACAGACAGGCAGATACATTCAGGCAAACACCTACAGGTGAAAACATGTATGCATGTGTGAATCTCAAAAATACATTCATGTTCTGCACAAAGAAACACACGGATGACGAATATATTCACCCATCAAAGACGATTTCAGCACATGCGTGATTTATCCTTTTCAAATACTTGCGAGCGGTATGATATTTTTTACACGCGCGGACGGTAGCAAAGAACAGCAACAGAATGACGTGATCTTCCCTTGGGCCCTGGCGACACAACGGTGAAGTATATGTGGTATATACATTCACCGGGTATCCTTTGTCATCATGCTCAAAAAACCATCACCATGGACTTTACCTTCGCCCAATCATTGCAAATCTCCAATCTGAAAATCAGTCATGTGAAATTTCTCCGCTTCGGTAAAACAAAACGTCCTCATGAATTGGTGTCAGGTGTTTCGGAAGATGTTTGGAAAGAGTTGGAAGTCAGGATTTATTTCATACAAAGTCGATCCCCCGAAAAGAAAAATCTGTCCACACCTTGAAAATCTGTCCACATCCTCTTTGCACAAACAAGTACCATTCTAACCCTTCTAACCATGCCTTTTTTTTGATATAACTCGCCCCATAAAGAAAAACTTCGTTTTTCAACCAAAACTCTTCGTTTTTAGTCGACGCGTCTTTTTAAACACTTCTTCTTTTGACACAACTCTTCCTTTTTAATTTAAACTCTTCCTTCTTTTTCCAAGACTCATCCTTTTTCGATCCCAACTTTCAGAACTCGTAACTATTATTTTTTCCTTTTCTTGGACCCTTCAGTTGGTCACATTTTTCTGGGATTCTGGGCGTTTCCTATGTTTTACCGCAAAAAAATCTGTTCGGCCCACTGACCACGCACTGGTCAAGGTCCGGGAAGAGGGCCAGGTGCGTGGGCGTGTCCAAGCTGCTATGCAGCTGGAAGCATTCATATATACCGGTTCCTCTGGGGCCCTAGGTGTTTCAACAGACTCCGAAAAGGAGGAAACTAGAGTCCAAAATCGAAACTAACAGCTTGCCCCTGAAAATCAACGGTTGGAAGATGTATTTCCTTTTGGTGCGAAATGCTTATTTTCAGGGGCTTTGGCTGTTAGTTTCAGGAAGTGTAACAAAAACGCCAGAATTCAATTTGACGGGCCAAGAACACTTGGGTCACAAGAAAATGACACTTCGATTCTATGTACATGATGCGATGTGGTCCATCATCTCCACCGAAAAGCGAGAAACTAGAGTTCAGAGTAGGATGCATCAAACGAATGCTGTCACTACCCCGTTCGAAGGCGAGGTAGGTTGCCTGCATTCGACCCCGTCCCTTTGGAGGGGGTTCTGTGCAAACGGCGTGCCCCCACTCACTCTTAGCCAGGGACGGCCTCTGGTCTCCACAGGCGGCCATCCCGGAGGAAATTTGAATAACTTGTAAATGCATCACCCTTCGTTGTCAAAACTGGGTTGCTTAGTAAAAATCTGGTTGGGTACCATGCGAGCCTGCTTGGTGCATGAAACATCATCTTGGGCTATGAAAACAATCACTTCAGCAATTTCAGTACAACCATCCCTTTGGCGAGACATCACGCTCGATTTCCCAGCTGTCATCTCTGAGGCATGGTCTCCACGCCCTTAACGCACTAAATTGCGATTGGCCGCGTGGCTGGCCGGCGTAAGCGGCCTTGGACCGAAGCACCATATGTTTTGGCGAGAGTGCTTTTGCAGGGCAAGTGCTGTATATACTAGATGGCAAAACCCTGCGATTGCCAAAACAATTTTGGACAAATGAACTCGCCATTTCGGAGTTGGGCCACCTACCTGCATCCAACAAGTTGTTATTGACCAACTTCAGCAAAGGTTCGCTCACTGCTTTGCTTGGGGGTGGTGGTGTGTATCCAGATCTGGAAGCAATAGGAATCAAACCTACAATTTTGCAACCTTCGTTGATTCAAACAATTGTCTCATCTCTGAGGCATGGGCGCCACGCAGCCAGCGCACTGAACTGCGACTGGCCCCTGAACCCAGCCGCATGAGCGGCCTTGGACCGAAGCACCATATCTTTTGGCGGGAGTGCTTTTGCAGTTCTACTGGATAGGTTCTTGTCAGCGAAACAATCGTCGAATCACTGAGGCAAGAAAACGTGACGCGCCGATGGCCTATCAATCTATGATTGATTTACCGCAAAAAAAACCATACAGAAAACGGAAGTACTTGGTGTTGTCAGTAAAATGATGTCGGGACAGGAATGATCAGTGATCAGTACCCACTTGCTCTGGAAGCCAAAATGATTGATCTCAAAATTTGACTTTGTTGGAATAGTACAGTAATCAAATCTATGTAACTACGGTCCCAATTGTATAGTCCAACTGATACTTCATGCCCCAATTTTGAACTGCATGGTTCATCATTTTTGCGATCAAAGGCTTATGTGCAGTGCATATCAAATGAGAAAACTGTGGACCCGAACGACTTGAACAACAACAACAACAACAACAACAACAACAACAACAACAACAACAACAACAACAACAACAACAACAACAACAACAACAACAACAACAACAACAACAACAACAACAACCACAACGACAACAACCACAACGACNACAACGACAACGACAACGACAACGACAACGACAACGACAACGACAACGACAACGACAACGACAACGACAACGACAACGACAACGACAACGACAACGACAACGACACAAACCACAACTACGGTCTTGTGCCCAGGAGCATCGCGGGCTTTGCGAAGCACAACAATAGTATATACAGACAAATATGTCGATATGATACATGTATATATATACAAATTTACATAAATGTAGATATATGTATATATATATATATATGCATATAGATACATATACGTATATCTAAATACGGACATACGTATATACATACATACATGTATATATATATATATACATATGTAGACACATTATGAGGTCTCAATCATTCTATACCCCTTTCAAAAGGCTATGCTAATTTGCTTTTTTTCCTCAAGGAATTGCCAAGCGGCTTTCCAAAGCCTCATGATTTCTTTCCTTCGCTGGCCGAAGGGTGAAAAAAAGCTCCCTGTTTTGTCACCCCTAACCTGAGCCACGAAAAAAAGCACGCTGGTCCCTTACTTTCCAGTGAAATACTGGTTGTTTAAAAGAAATTCTTATTATGGTTTCTTATAATCCCCCATACAATTGTGTAGTATAATCCCCTATGCTAAACAACTACGGTTTTTTCATTGCTCATCGTGTTTGCTTAGAAAGAAGGGTGGAATCTCAAGCATTGCTTCTCCTTTTCCAATCTTCGATACATGTGACCTAGAACTTCCCGTGCTAATGATCAAAACCCTTAGCTATTTCTCATAATGCATGGTGAAGAATCCGCCAAGTGAAACAAAAAAAATGTCTTGGAATGTAGGTTTTTGGTCGTCCATTTTTAGGTCTTAGAATTCCCCAATCTACTTGGATGTCCCACGAAGTTAGTAAATGGTTGGCACATGGGTTATTTCACCTACTTATAAATGGCGTATTCCTTGGAGTGTTCAACCCACTGATCCTAACTTCCTGGGACATCCAAGTCGTGTCCATGCGCACACCTGAGATCCAGCACTTTTTCATAGAGAAAATGGTGGGGGAAAACCCTTCAAATCGGGTTTGCAAGGTCATATACACCTGCTATCACGTGGGTATTTCTTGGGTATATCATCCCCTTTTAAAAGGAGCTCCTTGGGTAAAACAGCGGTTTTCGGGGCCCTCCATCCCACCAACGCCCCCCAAGTCCAGCAGAGTGAATCCAAATATCTCTCCTTGGTGCTGCTGGGAGGGAGAAAGTCAAGGGCAAATGCACTCGTTACTGATCATCTGATGGTGTACCTCTGCCCTTCCCAAACAAAGTTGGACAAATTCCTCATGCACATTAGCTCAAAGCATACTTTAAGAAGGCCAGAAAGAAATTAACAGTCCTCCATTTTTTGTCTTTTTAGTGTCTAGAAGTTTCCAGTCCTTTCTCAACAAGCAGCATCTTTTTCCAAACCGCTTTTCAGATCTGACTGATCTGACATATCTTCAAATCAAAAACAGTTTTGGGAGTCGACTGAGCTCAGAATTGGTGATTCATCCTGTTGATGGCTGAAATTCTCCCCCTAATCAAAAATAAAATATAGATCACTTATCCCATTTTTTACCAGGTTTTTGTACATTCCACTTGCTGCAGGAAGTTTCTCCATCAAATAGTTTGTCTGTATCTCAGGTTTCCCCCCCACGATGCCGTAAGCGCTGATGAAATTTCGCTGGCGTTTTGCTACACCCCCTAAAACGAACAGCAAACAAAAACCCTGAAAATAGGCAGGTTCACCCAAAAAAAGGATAAATAAATCTTCCAACCATCCATTTTTCAGGGGTGCTTTCTTACCCTCCCGAGGTTGAACAGCTCGCTTTCGAAAAGTTTACCTTTGAAAAGGGATCCTCTTCTAACCACCATTTTTCAAGGGTAAACTCGCTGTTGAACTTCGGGGGGGTAGTTTTCAGGGAGGGTAGATCTACCGATACTTGGGGGGATTGAACCCATCCATACCATTCTGCCACGTACGTCGAAAGAAAACTCCTTCTGCAAAAGGCGGGGAAGGAGAATTGGTGATAACTTCCTATAGTCGGTGTTTTTTTTCCAACCCATTTGAAAAATATCCTCGTCAAAATGGGTTCAACTTTCCTAAGGGGTGAAAAAATACAACAAAGATGTTTGAGTTGCCACCACCTAGTAATTTTTCAAATCTTAGGAATCACTTCTTTTCGGCAAGTATCCCCCTGAAAGGTGGGTAAAAATTGAACCTGAAAATATCTGGACACTGAAAAAGGAGATTCCTATCCTTGAAAAACCCAGCATTTGCAGGTTCCATGTTAAACTTTGGGAGTGTAAGTGCGTGAATCAATCCTGAGTTTACATTTGAGATTAGATTCGAAATTCCCCCCCCCCCCGAAAACTAACATGGATACCCAAAATGATGGTCTTTTAAATGTATCTCCTTTCAAATATGGCTATTTTGGGAATCTATGTTGTATAGATTTCTAGGGGTAACCAGCTGCTAAGCTAACCAAACTCATTCGCCTGCACACCCAGAATCGGCCTTTTAAAAAGATTCAAACAGAAGAAGGGCTCTCGATTTGAGGACTTGTTGTGCTTCAAGGGAAGTCTTGTGTCGTGCCAACTTGTCTACCATATCTCCACCCAAATCGCCCAGCCAACCAAAAATGATTCCACCCTCCAAGCGTCCAGCAGTGGGCAAGTGATCAGTGTGACGATGACCCCAGGCTTTTCCATCCTTACACACCTTGCGGAGAAAATTCTGCAACAGTTTTAAAAAGTACCCCCCTGAAAACTACCGTTTTTTAATAGGAGATACATCATCATTCATGGTTGATTTTCCATTGTCATGTTAGGTTTCCAGTGTGTAACTCGTTTTGAAATAATGCTAACTTTCATCCACGGAGATTCCTGGGTGAATTTCTTCATATTTCATCAACCCTTCAAATTCCCTGAAATAAAGCCATGGGAAAATTCCCCTACTGGATGTCCCGTTGGAAGTTTTGGTAAATAAACGGTTAGGATCAGTGGGTATAACCTGAATAATTATATCCCATTTATAAGTAGGTGAAATAACCTATTTGCTAACCACGGATCCTGACTTCCAACGGGACATCCAAGTACTGAGCTAACTTTTTCCGGACGGAAAAACTGTTGGTGTCGTGGCGCGCCACTGGCTTTAGCGCCAAATCTGGGGGACATGAGACTTCCCTCAAAAATCATACAGAACATATGTTTTCCCCATGTTTTCTGGAGGGCAGACATGGTGTTCATCCCAAAAATCCACTTTTTAAACTCCCCAAAATCCACTCGAACTTAACACCTGCATTTAACAAAAAAAGTGCAACTTCGCCCCGGATCCAGTTGTTTACATGGGAGGCTTCCTTCGGGCCCCTGAAAAAAATGGCCTTACAAAATGACTGGGTAACTGGGGTTATTCTAACCCTACTTATAGCGGTTGTAATCACATGTATAACTGGTAGGGGCAGACCGTCCCGCCATTTGTTGGGACTCCATTCTCCCAAATCTCAACCCCCCCCCCCCCCCCATCCCTTCACAGCACCATGGTGGCCATTTCGATATCGCGTTTGCATTCTGCATAGAAACAAGCCAAATTTACAAACCTCGAAGAGTGGAGCGGTGACATGAATCATGGAGAATCAGATTCCAGGAATTCTTTTTAAATGGGACTTGAAACGGAGAAGATACTCCCCCCTCAAAATGATGGTTTCCAAAAGGAACTTCCTTTTTGGGGGGACTTCTTTTCAGGTTCCATGTGAAATTTCGGGGGTGTATATTCATTCAACCTCGAAAAAGGATTCCAGTTCAAAGCAACGAATGTATGTTTCAGGAGGCATTGAGGTCGAAAAATAAGAAAAGAGATGCGTGTCCAAGCTAAACCTGTGATGCTCTCTCTGTGTTGGAGGGCCAAGAAGAAGATCAAAGATCTAAAAGTTTTCGAAAACAATATCCTCAGTTTGACCTTCTATTTTTGTTTGCGGGTTTCGATCATCCACCATAAAAGGAAGCAGCTTCGAAAGAGATTCCTGCAGAATACCCTCTCTAAAACTAACATAGCCCGTAAAAAAATGGCCTTCCCAAAGGGAGTGTAACTATTGGCACCTTTTTCTTTTCCTTCACTTTCAGCCATAGATGGTGACAATCGCTAAAAATATCCCCAAGATGTTGAGATGAGTTTAGGAAATAGAACCCCTCAACTCACCCAACCATTTTACATCATTATCACATCACCTCCAAATTTTCTACAAAAAAAAACTCCCTCAAACTAACATCAGTTCGCACCTGACAAGATGGCGGGCCCCAATCTGAAAGGCTCATCTTCCAGTCCGATCCATTTTCAGGTGCCAACTTGCTGTTAGTTTCAGGGAGGGGAACGTTTTTCACACCCCTGGATTTTGAGGATGCAAAAAAAAAACCTTTCACCGTGACCGGTGGCTCACGCTCTCCGAGCGCCGAAAGCCCCGAGGTTTTTCCAGTTTCAACTTCCCATAAATATCTTCCTCCCATGGAAAATGCCTGCCGTTAGTCTCCATGGATGTCGGTCGTCTTTTTCCACTTCCAGGATTTGTTGGAATTTTGGAGTTTACAACTGAATCGGAGTGGCCTAATTTTTGGGGTAGGCCCTCCGGAAAAAAAGTACAACCCCTGGAAAAGAAATATCCACTGTTTCCACCCCCATGCCAACCCCTGGAAAAAAAATCCAGTATCATCCCCTATTTTTCCTTGTCAAACACTTTCTTGATACACCAAAGAATCATGTTTCCAACTTCCAGTCCCAAGTTCCCAAAGCCCCTCCAGTTCCCCCAATCCCATCAAAACGAACCGAGGAATAGCCATTTTTGATCAAGGACTATTGATCACCACTCACGGTTGTGTCTGCCTTTTGCTAAGACACTTCAAAAATAAGAGTAACTATAAAATATCAGCTATTAACTCTCAACTACCCATTATGAACTATTAATCTATCAAGCACCAATTATCAACAACCAATTATGAACTATTAATCATCAACTATTAACTACGAACTCTTAACTATCAACTGCTAACTCCCTTTGTTTCTCAGCCTTTCTTTTGGTGTCTCAGCCTTTTTTCAGACTTTCACCCAAGTGACACAGAACTTCCAATGACATGCCGTGGATGCAGTCCACTTGCCATTTCAATGGCCCTGGCGCACAGGCAAATGGTCCATGAACTCATGATCGCTTCATTTGAGGTTTGATCATTTCATCCTGGTTAGTTGGGTTATATTGGGGATGAAATGCTACCCAGTTATATAGGGATTATAAGAAGCAAATATATAAGGATCCCTATTATATAATCAACCTGTATTTCGGAATGTCACAGGGTTTTGATCACTGCTCATTTGGAGGATGATAAACTTTAGCCTAAAGTTTAGCCAGTGAAAAATTCATGGGCAAAAATCCATGCCAATTTATCCCTTCGTTTGGAAACTGGATGATATAAATCCTCTTTTTTTCGCGAAACGCCAACTTGCAAGGTTTTTTACTTTTTTCATTAGGGAGTTTCTAAATGCTGAGATATGGTGGAGAATACTATTCTCCACCAGCTAAACGATCGATTCATGAGAGGCACATGATCCTGGTAATACAGTAATCTCTTTGAGAGGTTTCCATGTCGGTGCGGGGAAACAAATTCCCTCCTCATCCTGCCTCCTAGCTAGCTAAAGCATTGCAGAGTTTTTCATTAAAATCCCCAGAAGCCTTGAAAAGTGGTTCAGTTTGGCATGTTTTGCAGCGAGATTTCAATCTTCCCCAACTCTTTTTTCCGTGGGGGTCCCCTTAGAGACTTTTTGTTCTCCTCCTTTCGCCATCTGGTGGGGCCCCACCTGCGATACGTTTGCACAATATCATCTTCATATTGTCGCCAACGAGGAAGCCAAAAATACATATAGCCTACAGCTCGGTTTGACCAAACTTCACCAACAGTGATGAAACATTCGGCTCTCCACAAAACCTGGAAATCTTAGATTTTTGGCACCTGTGAGCTTGGATTAGTAGATAGATCTTGTCCTCAGGAGTTCTATTTTCAAAGATGCAAAACTTGTTAGGGGTAAACCCGGCAGTGAAAAATCTAGCCCTTGACTCCTAGACATATATTTCCTGTTGTACAACTGGATGGTCTTTTCCATGTCAGCTTGATCCGAAGGAGAATTACTTTCTCTGCTCTCCAACCACTGGCGCCTAAAAAAAACACGATTCCCTATGATTCATTTTCCACATTGACTGACCCAGTTGGCGTCAGAATGAATTTCAAAACATGTTCAACAAAATAAATGACCAACAAAAATTCAAAAAAAATACCAAAAAAAAAAACAACCCCCGAAAAAAAAACGACATTAGAAGAAACAAAAATCAAAACATGTTGGTGTTTCCAAAAATAGTGAAACAACCCAAAATGGATGGTGAAAATAATGGAAAACCCTATTGAAGTGGGATGATTTGGGGGATAAAACCCCCGATTTTCGGAAACAGCCATGTTCTTTCCTTTCCTTTGAGGCACGAAGATAATCTGCCTTTTGCCTCAAGCACATCACTTGCCGCTCCAAGTCCTCGAATTTTTTTTCGAAAAATAAAAAAAGCCGGAGCGTTGTATTCAAGTTCCTTTCATTTGTCATTTGTCATTTGCCATTTGCCATTTGCCATTTGCCATTTGCCATTTGCCATTTGTCATTTGTCATTTGTCATTTGTCATTTGTCATTTGCCATTTGCCATTTGCCATTTGCCATTTGCCATTTGTCATTTGCCATTTGCCATTTGTCATTTGTCATTTGTCATTTGTCATTTGTCATTTGTCATTTGTCATTTGTCATTTGTCATTTGTCATTTGTCATTTGCCATTTG